>JAEIGL010000043.1:0-120261 GCA_018903715.1 Zaprionus davidi
TTGGAGAACAGCTACAAATGTTTATATTCACCGTCTTTAAATGGACTAAAATTTTTATACCCTTCGACCATTGAAAATGGTCAAAAAAGGGTATACTAACTTTGTGCAAATGTATGTAATAGGCAGAAGGAGGCGTGGCTCACTAGCTCACTAGCCGAGTCGATTGAGCCATGTCTGTCTGTCTGTCCGGATGTCGGTCTGACCAGATGAACACACAGATCTCAGCTATTATAAATGCTAGAGACACCAAATTTGGAATGAAGGTTCCTATGTACTCGGCGCAAATCAAGTTTATTTCAAATGTTAAGTGCCACGACCACCGCCCCCGCCATTCAATAATTTAATTTTTGAAATTCATTTTTAAGTGCTGTATAAAATATATAACTTTCTGACTTTAACATATACTTAGCTGAGCAAATTATCTACGTAGTCTCCAAATTACAATCCGATCGGACAATAAACACAGAAGTTATTTAAGAAAGTATGAGCATAAAACCATGTGCTTGTGTCAGCTAACAAGGGAGGCAGCCAAGCGCGAGCGCCATCTGTCGGGAATACTTTTAAAGCATGTGCATATGCATATGTGTATGAACAAATAAAACTACACCGGAACAAAGGGTGTACTAAGTGAGGCAGTCCCCACTAAGTGTATATATTCTATACTATATACTATAAGTTAATTTCAAATGTTGAATGCCCCGACCAACGCCTCCGCAAATCAATAATTTAGTTTTAGCTCAATTTGTAAGCGTCGTATAAAATAAATAACTTTCTGACTTCAACATATACCAACTGATTGTTATATCTACCTATTTTAGAAAATTTACACTGATCGGATAATAAAACACAAAAGTTATTCAAGAAAGTATGAGCATAATATTCCCGACAGATGTCGTTCACGCTTCGCGCTCGCCCGCCTCGTTTGTTAGCTGACAGAAGCATTTTATTTTATGATCATACTTTCTTTAATAACTTCTGTGATTATTGCCAGACGGACAGACAGACAGACATGGCTCAATCGACTCGGCTTGTAATCCTGAGCAAGAATATATATACTCTATGGGATCTCCCACGCCTCCTTCTGCCTGTTACATACATTTGCACAAAGTTAGTATACTCTTCTTTGACCATTTTTAATGGCCGAAGGGTATAACAACAAATTAAACTGCACCGTTCGACTGTTGCTCTCGTAAGTCATGTAAACCTGTCTGCGAGTTGGAGAAATATGTTATTGGAACTGGCCGAATACGGTTTAAATAAATAAAAAATACGTATAGTTACAGCATAAATAAAAAATAACAATATAATATATGTAACTACATTCACACAGATCCTTGTAAGTCTATTTCGGGCTTGATTTAACAGTTTTCGCTTAGACAACTATGTCGAATAATTGGAACAACAGAGTTCCTTACAACTCTATTTGGGATTTGACAACTTCCTTGTGTTTCGTTCTTTTCAGCATTGCGGAAAATTTTATTTGAACATCCGACAATGTGATCAATTTCAGCATACGTTTTTTTTCTTTCTGTGATTATGTTTTTGATAAAATTTCTTTTTTGCTCTCCGCGGCCTATTAATTTCCGTTTTTCCTTTTAAAAAACTTAATCCTAACCTTTCACGCAACTTCCTTTTTCAAATTTGCACGGAATGCAGCGAATGAAAGTACTTTATAGGTTCAAATGAGTAATGAGTTTTGACTTCAAAACTATATTTAAACTAATAAAAACATAAATTTAATAAATGCCGTCATCAATGATAAAAAAACAATATGTTGGACGTATTTCAAAAATTGTTTATGTTATGCTGACGTTGTTGTTTATGTTGTTTTGACTTCGGATTTGGAAGGTCAAAAAAATATATAGAAACATATATCGCATGACCCAATTATAACCCTTAATTCGTTTTGCGGTTTCAAAAATGTTTCGAATTTTTAGAGGTTAAGTCGAAACTTGGATGTGCAGAGTAAATTTTGACAAGGTCAAAATACATATTAAAACATATATCGCATGCCTAGATCACGATTCTATTGGGGAATATAAAAAATTTGTTCAGGTTTTTGAAATCCAGACGTGATGGCCCCTGGTGACTTAATAAACTTACATCTAATTGTGTGTATTTATTGGCCTTCGAGTTATTAGACATTTGGCACACGGGGTTAGCATAATGGGGTAAGCGCAACTTTCTTACATATTTATTTCAAGGATAAAACTTTCTGATTTTAACAGGAATAGCGGACTAAAATATCTACCTCTCCTATAAATTTCAATCTGATCGCACAATAAACAGAAAAGATATTCCAGTCACTTTAGTGTCCAGAATCAGAATAAATATATCTTATGGTGTCGCAGATGACTCCTTATGCCTGTCTCTACCGCTGCCTCAGCAGTCTGTAATTGTATCGGCTTGCATGTCTACCAATTTGATCCTCCTCAGTGAACAAATGAAGATCGCGATGCAGTTTAGAACCGCATACATTATTTTAAAAGAAAGTCTCCAACTTGAAAAAAAGATGTGGTACTTCGTGCAAAACAGATCCTTAGTCAAGGACAGGCTGGATATTCAAGAAGAATATGCTTGGTATCTTTGTCATCATCATTGAAGAGTCAACAATCATGCACCTTAGCCAATTGAGAGTACACAAATCGAGTTCGTCGGCCTGATGCATCACTGTGTTGCATTCTGTGAATCAGCTGTATTACCTGCCCTAGTACGAGCAACGTTTACTGACGGAGCAAGCAGTGCGATCTCAAGCAAGACCTTGGCTCAGCACCATCTGGTGATCAGATACAGAACTTCGTCCATTGACAGCCAGATCAATTTGGAACCCAAAGTTCGTTATTTGAGCTAGCGTCGCTTGAGCTGTCGGTAGCTAGCCAAATGCCTAAGGCTAATGTTAGCGTCCATAGATCTTTCAAGGGTGGAACGCTCAGTGAAAATTGAGCGAGCGGTCAACGTAGGCCAACTGCAATAACATTTCTGTATGAATTCCTTATTAAATTAATATATTTAAAATACTTCTATTGTATGTGTGCATGCTAGGGACCGTCCCAACGATAACTACATACCTGTCCTGGTATTTCTGTTCGGGATCTGCAGGGTCCATTATATTTTGCCAGTCCAAAATATGGCAGCAGCTCTAGTGCCGCTGCCCAAGCGGAACAGTGAAAGCTGCCATAGCTAATACTGTCTTGAAGCTTAGCAGGCCTCATATTTGCTGTCTGACGTCCTCAGCTTCGCCGTCCGCTGTGAGTTGAAAAAAACACTAAACAATGTCCGATTGGTTTCTAATTAAATGATGATGTTTTTTAATTAGAGCAGAAGACTTACCTCGGAATTCTCGTGAATATTCGAGCTTGCTCCCAAAATCATCGATCGAGAGGCAGGGCAAAGATGGATAAGGGAAAAGATGCCGCAAAGTTCCAGATCCAAGATATGGCGCACTACTTCGAAGACGCAGGTGAGCACAAGTCAGACCCCGAGAGGTGGAAATTGTCTCCGGAAGAGTAGCAGCACCTCGAAAGCGTGCAAAAGCAGTTCCTGACATTTGAATAGCATGGCCTCAGCAGGACTCAGCTCGACACTCAAATTGAGGTTAAAGAGGGAGCCATCCACCCATATCCCTTTTCACCTGTCATCAAAGAGGAGGTTGGCAAATTTCTCGCGTTCGTAGGAGACTAAAAGCCTTTGGAGTAACCGAACGAGTATAGTGGCGAAGCCTTGAAATAACTACTTTTATTAAGATGCGAGAAAGTTAAATTCTCTTACAAAAAAGGATGCTTATCCACTACCCAGCGTCAAGGGAATCCCTTGCAAGCTGGACCAGATAGTGTATACCTCCAATGTCGACGTCAAGTTTGCCTTCTGGCAGATAGAGATGGGTGAATACACGGTGGTAGCTTGTTCATTGTACCAGTTCCCCGACATGCCGTGCGGCCTCTGCAACGCGTCGCAGGGGTTGGACAGACTTATGGATAAAGTCATTTCCACAAGGATGCGGACTTCGCTATACATCTGCATTATCTCAGCGCAATACCTAAGAGATACAGAGTTGACAATACGGTTTAATAAGTCTAACTTTTGCTTCAAAACGATAAAATACGGGGCAGAAACAGCCGATTGTCTTCTTCTCGGCGAAACTGAACATTCACGAAGCTGAATTACAATGTGACCTAGAAGTCTGGTTAGCAGCGATCATGGCGATCTTGAAATTTTGACCTTACGTCGATGGAATGCCCTTAACGTGCATAACTGACCAAGCGATCCTGAAGTGGCTAATGTCATGAAGGAATATTTAAGCAGACTAGGCAGGAAAGAATATTTAGAGCATTGCATTGGCTCTGACAATGTCATGGCAGATATGCTGTGGAAGAGGTCTATTTGACTCCCAACAATCTGCTAGGTTTCGAGACCACGGCGTTCGGTGCGGACGAGTACCAAGAACTGGTACGAGGGGCCGAGCTGAATTAGCGGTGCCAACCAGACGTGAAGACTGATGACAGGTTACTGTTCACGCGAGTTGCGTAGCAGTATCACAGAAATAAACACGAATGCTCAGAGTAGAACCTGTAGATTCCGTTAGCCCTGACAGGGACGTTAATCGCACAAGCCCACAAAGATCTATTAGCAGCACACGGAGTACAGGAAAACCATTGTTGCTTCTGTGCCGCCAATATTATTGGCCGGGAATGCCCGTGTAAAAAACAACCGCAATCGAAAAATGGACACTCATATATTTTCATAGTAGTTTACGACTTCTCAAATTACACCTTCATTAGCCGCGAATCTTATAGAGTTCACGGTCCACCAGGTGTTCTTCAAGTTTGGCGTGCTGAATATCATCCGTTCGGACAACGGCAAACAGTTTGCCTATATTGATATCCGGCTTCAGGAGAAACGCCGTTTTTCACCGTTTTTGGCCACCAACCTGCATCTTAATGGCATATGTTACGGATTGGTCCGAAAGTTAATGTCCATGTGCGACCATGAGATGAATGGCATGGGACGTAGCGACAAGCTCGTAATCATTCCGCTCAGAATATGGCCATAAAAGAGCATACTGAACATTGCGATCAGTTTGTGTCATCTGTGAAGAGGTTCCTAGTTATGAGTTTTTTGCATAAAAATCATTTTTAACGATTATTTTTTGATTTTTATCATAAAGTTTATTTTAATCCAATAACCGTTATATCAAAGACTTTTATTTTAAAAGTCTTTAAAAGACTTACTGAAGACTTTTATTTTAAAAGTCTTTAAAAGGCTTACTGAAGACTTTTATTATAAAAGTCACACAAAGACTTTTATATCAAAAACTTTTTTAAAAAAGTCTTGTCAAAAATAAATCTTTCAGATTAAAATAATAAAAGTCTCTTTGCATTTGAATTGGTTCTGTCAGACTTAGGACCCTATCTGTCTACCGGTATATTTAAAAAATATTTTGCATTAAAATCAATAAACAACAGTGGAAAATTTACATTTTTTGCTTCTATCTTCCATGGTATGCGGTATACGGTATTCTTAAAAAAGAAAAGACTTTTATATTTTCAGAAGACATATATTTTGAAAAAGTCTTTGATTGACTTTTATTTCTGAGTAATATTTTTAAGTCTCTAATAACTGTTATTTGTGATCTTGAAAAATCAAAGTTGTAAAATAACAGTTAGCAATGACTTTTATAATAAAAATAAAAATTAAAAATAATAATTTTTTTGAAACTTTTTTTGTTAAGAATCACAAATAACGGTTATTACAAAACATTTTTAATAACAGTTGCAAAATATGTTTATTATATTATTGATATAATGAGATTTTTATAAGATTTTTGGCGTCCTTGAAAAATTTTTAGGATGATCCCTTCATAGGGATATTTTCTATACCCATAACAGTTATTTACGGTCTTTACTACAAAGGCTTTCCAATATACAAACATTTCAAAGGCCATGAAAGACCTGATACGTAAACATAATCTCGTCATGGATATTCTAATATCACACCGTTCCAAATAATCAATGGCTTCCCTACGAATATCGGCGAATAACGGCGTTTTATAGCAAAAACTTCTTCATGACAATCACATTGACGTCATGATACTGTCGAAAACACATTTTACTGCTAAATACAACTTTCAAAAAAGCGGGTAAAGCACATGGCGGAACCCATATCTTGATAACCGCATAGCCGCATAGCAATTTTGCTACCAACTACTGCAGGCCACAGGAAGCGGCAATCTTACCCTCGCAGCGGTATACTGTCTCCCTCGTTGTATCTGTATAATGTATCTGAACAACAATTTGTGGAGTTTGTCAACTGCCTAGGGGACCACTTATTGCTGCAGATGACTCCAACGCCAAACTGGGGATCAAGCCTCGTCACCCCTATAGGAGCACAGTTGTATAACGCCAGAATAAAGGCAAATAGAAAACTCGACGTCTCTTCAGACAGACTATAGAACTGTCCACCCGACCCGAACAAAACTCCTGACTTGATTGACAATCACCAAAAATATTTTATGAAACCACATTACGGCCGAATTTATCATCTGGCCACTCGCCAGTTTTCCAACGCCCTGAGACTACTAAACAGAATAGCAAATTAACATTAAAGAGAAAAAACTCGATCAAATACAGAAAATATATAACTTCACACATTGAACTGAATCCAATGATAAACTTCGATGCCGATATTGATTCTGCAGCAAATACCCTGGGGAGTGTCTTGCTGCAGCTTTCCGCATCCCTACACCCCAAATGGAGAGTGCACTTCACAGCCCTAGCATGCCAAACCTACGCATCGAGCGGCTTGTTCTTGGAAAACGAACGGAAAAGTCAGAATACAGATAATCATCTTTTTAAAGAAGACTTTTATTTATTGCCTATTTATAAGCTTCATGTGATGGTAAGTTTCTTTAGTGATAGTTAGGTGAGCGATTCGCTGAGTGACTCAATGTTAAGTTGTTCGTGGCCCGTTGCAATGCCATATGGACGCGTACAGTAGATCAGGAAGTCCAACAAATACATCTGATAGTAAACTACATAGTGAATGGTTATGGTATATGTTGAACAACACTCTAAGCCCTGCGAAAGAAAAAATAACGAAATTATTCTTGTTAAACTCGTTTACATTATTTTACCTCTTTGATTTTGTACTGCAAAAATGAAAAAAGCCAAAAGTCCTTCTCTAACCGCCCGGGAATCATGAAGTGCTCCAACGGAAGTGGCAGAAAACGATGTCGGCCCAATGAATCCCGCGAGTCCCCAGCAATTACCCCAGAAGACGCCAAGCACACACCCATTTCATAGTCCTCCGCCCCGGCTTGTTTTTCCTTACATCTGGCCGACGTAAGGCCTTCCTCAACAAGTCGACGCACTGCCTCCCGGCTGAGTACGTAGCCCGCTCCTCCGGACATATATGTGACATTGTTTTCGTAAATAAAATTACAACCAAAATAGACTGGCTCATTTGGACTTTTGGATTGCAGCATATATCTCATGTTCTCCATAATGGCATAGGTGTCGTCATCCGCCTTGAAAAACCATTCCGCCTCGTACAGGTAGTGCCTGTAAACATGACGAAAAGCCGCTTTCGTCTTACCCCAGAGAAAAGCATAGCCTTCAGTAACGTTAAGCCCGACACTATGCGGTCCTTCTGCGATGTCCTGGCTACGACTGCTGAATACGATCAGCTTGTTGCAGCGACTTCCCCAAGTTTGCTTGATAGATCTTGCGACCTTCTCGTATTTGTGAGGATGGGTTAGCACAAAGCACACAATGCGCACCTTCTTAAACAACTGACGGGCAATATTGTCATCCACCGGTACACCTGGAACTTTGACATGCGGGAAAGACATAACGGGCATTCCGGCTGTGTGTCCGTATGGGCGTAAATGGTACAGCATGAAGTTCAATACGTGCAATTGGTTAGCAGTGACATACGGAAAAACCATTGGATAGTTTACAATCTTTTTAAACCCCTGCAAAATTATAGGATTGTACAAATTTGTTCCTACTGACAATAAGTATATTAAGCAAGCTACAGGTGTCGGTTGTCATATTCGTTAACCAACTGTTTGGAATAGTTTCTAAATCGTTTGAAAAATTCATTAAATTCATTAAAAATTTTAAAAAGGTGAATACTATGTGCAGATATACGTCACAGGCATAAGGAGGTGTGGCAGACCCAAAAAATAATTATTCTTCATCCAGATACTAGCCCTTTCTGTCTGTCAGTGTGAACACACAGATTACAGATATTACAGCTTAATATTTGGTTTGAAGGGTCCAGTATATACCTAATATTTTATAATACAAAAAAAATATATATATATAATATATGCAGATCTACGCATAAAAGACAATACAACATTTCAATTCGATCGGACAATAAAGACAAAAAATATTCAACTCACTTTGGCCGAGTGCTTCTTGCGATTGTTGGTTTGCTTAAGTATGTGCGTGTATGAGAAAGCAATAGCCGACAGAACACCTTATGTTCTGTAAATAGATAACACAGGCCCACAAAAAACAAAAGGTTTCATGATCTGGGTAAGCGACATATGCAGTTATGGTATATGTATTTTGGGTCGTTAAATCCAAATCCGAGGTCAGAATTTCGCCATCACGTCTGGACTTCGACATAACCTCACAAAACTGAAACACCTTAAAATATCCCCCAAAAGATATAGACATGTGATATATTTTTCTATATGTTTTTTGGCCTTCCAAATTTTAATCCGAAGTCAAAACCAGCCTATCACGTCTGAGTTTCAACCTAACCTAAAAAATTTTTGAAAAACTTCCAAAATTTTGATTCGGATTCGGATTCAGCGACCCAAAATACATATACCTGCATATGCCGCTTACCCAGATAATGAAACTTTTTATACCCTTTGAACATTGAAAATGGTCAAAAAATATGGTATACTAACTTTGTGAAAATGTTTGTAACAGGCAGAAGGAGGAGTGGGAGACCCCATAAAGTATATATATTCTTGTTCTGTCTGTCTGTGTGAACGCACAGATCTCAACTATTATAAAAGGTAGAGTTACCAAATTTGGTAGGAAGACTCTTGTACACTATAAGCTGATCAAGTTTATTTCAAATGTTAGGTGCCACGGCCACCGCACTCGTAAATCAAAAATTTAATTTTTGAACTTAAATTTTAAGCGCTGTATAAAAGATACAACTTTTTGACTTTAACATATACTAAGCTGAATGAAATATCTACGTATTCTCAAAATTACAATCCGATCGGAACATAAAACCAAGTGCTTCTGTCAGCTAACAAAGGAGGCGGGCGAGCGCGATGCGAGAGCGCCATCTGTCGGGAATAGTTTGAAATCATGTGCATATGTATGTATATGCCTCCATACATATGTACATAGGAACATAGATCGAAGGGTATCCCACTGTCGCGTGTCGCGCGACTGTTGCTTTCCTTACTGGTTTTTTTGTGGGCCTGTGTAATATTTTTTCAAAACTGGGAGAAGGGTATCGCTCGTAAACAACTGCGCTGAGAGCAAAGGTTTGCGAATTAAAGAGTCCCAAAAAAAAAGTTTTTTTTTAACTGTGATACGCCCGCAACCTTACTTGTTAAATTAAATTTTAATAAAAATAGTTTTTTATTTATTTCATTTTATGTTCATGCAATAAAAATTATATACTACTGTGAACAAAGAATAAAGTGAATTTTGAATTTAAACTTTTCGCGTTAACCGATTGAGGCAAACTTCAAACATTGAAAATGGTCAAAAAATGGTATACTAACTTTGTGCAAATGTATGTAACAGGCAGAAGAAGCGTGGAAGACCCCACAAAGTATATATATTCTTGCTCAGGATTACAAGCCGAGTCGATTGAGCCATGTCTGTCTGTTTGTGTGAACGCACAGATCTCAGCTATTATAAAGGCTAGAAATACCAAACTTGGCAGGAAGACTCCTGTGTACTATATGCTTATCAAGTTTATTTCAAATGTTAGGTGCCACGCCCACCGCCACCGCAAATCAATAATTTCTCCAAATTACAATGCGATCGATTATTTAAGAAAGTATGAGCAAAAATAATTTAAAAGCATGTGCATATGCATATGTGTATGAACTTAACAAATTAAACTACACCGGAACATGGGTCGAAGGGTATCCCACGGTCCCGGGCCGCTCGACTGTTGCTTTTCTT
Organism: Zaprionus davidi; assembly: GCA_018903715.1. Classification (NCBI taxonomy): domain Eukaryota; kingdom Metazoa; phylum Arthropoda; class Insecta; order Diptera; family Drosophilidae; genus Zaprionus; species Zaprionus davidi. The sequence continues at coordinate 10,173 of JAEIGL010000043.1, forward strand.
ACTGGTTTAGTTTACGCTTGTCTTTCTCAAGTACAAAAAGTGCATTCGGCGATTTATGCGATGTCCAATTTTGGTTGAGCAAAGAAATGCTATTAAGCATGTGACTATCAAGGCGTCTATAAACAAATTATTACTGGCGATGAATTTTGGATATATGCTAACGATCCAGAAACAACTGACCAATCAAGTGAATATCGTTCAAACCGCACAAATCCCCGAATGCAGTTTTTGTACTTGAGAAAGACAAGCGTAAACTTATTTTTACAATGTGCGTAGAAAGGGTCAGCAAAACTGAAATTTGACGTTACTACAATTTGAAACTGGCGAAATAATAATTTTTATATATACTAGTTATGTAAATATTTAAAACAAATCCAAAATCACACTTAAAGTCACTGTAGTTTTAAAGTAATTCAAATTCAAAGTTGCATACAATTTTCAGTTTTTCTTTTGCACTCTTCCGCTCTTTCGCTTCACAGGTCCAAAGGTATTGCATAAATCTTTAGACCCTCATACAATTTTTGCGAAAATATAAATAAAATTGTTTAATTTATCGCGTTAGATCGGACCACTAAGCATCGAACATATAGAGTACTCAAACAGCGAAAAGTAGCGGTCGAGTGGTCTTCGGAACATGAGTTAACCAATATTGACAAAATTTATGAATTAAAATAAAAAATTCTGAATACATAAATATGTAATTACTAAATAAAATTATCCTCATAGAACAAGCCACATGTTTTCAAAAGTTTTAAAATTTTCACTGCAAGATAACCATTTTTGACCACTGCGTCTGTCTCTAGGCCGAAACACAAAATTCACTTCAGGCTGCCAGCGCGCTGGCCGAAGCATTTGCCTATTGCCAAACTTCACAAGCAACGCATACATTCATATACGAGCTTGTGCATACATAGCATACATCGAAACGATGGCTAGCTCAAAGAAATATGCTCCTGCTCATCGTTTCGCTGTCGTTGTGCGACTGACTTGATGCCGCTGTTTGGTGTTTCTGGATTGCTCACCAAAGAGAGCAGAACGCTCACTCGTGAAACACTTCGGGACGGGGGGTCATAATAAACCGAAGACCACTCGGCCGCTACTTTTCGCTGTTTGAGTACTCTTTATGTTCGATGCTTAGTGATAGGACCATTATTTTCTCTTTCTCATATAAATAGAGTATCGTAGTATGATAGCATTAGCGACATAGCTATTCTATACATTTTAACCGAAGTCCTTATCATATAGTATATTATTACCAAAAATGTACTGAAAAATGTTTCAAAAAAGTATTCGTCGAAATATAATTTGACCTTTAACTGTTAATGTTAACTCACCTGTCCAGAGTACACTTCCCGGTAAATGTATGGCCAAAACCAGAACTCCGAACGCAGGGTGAAGGGCACTACTTCCGGCGCAACGTGAAAGGGAAACAAGAGCTCACTCGGATTTGTCTGTATTTCACGCAAGCAGTTCGGCAAAATGTCGGACAGACAATTTCTAGTCAGTAGCTGTTCCAGTGCGCCACGGCTCAAAACATAATCCGTAGAGTCTCTCAAACTCACATGTGCATAGGCAAAGGCAGCATGATAGCCGGAGAAGTAAACACTGTTACCGGGCGAAAACGCAGCTAAGGCGTACCGCACATTTTCCAGTATTACAAAGCTGTCAACATGGACGTGGAGCAGCCAATCAAGCTCCGAACGGTACTTTACGTAAACACTACGATACGCCTGTCCAATCTTCTTCTCTGCACTATAGTGCAGCCGATGGCACCTGGTGCCCCAGGTGGCCTGAATGTGGTCGGCCTTTAGCAGCTCATGGTTGTTAGTCAGTTGCACCAAGCAGTGCACTCGAACTTTGGCGTGCAGCTGACAGGCAATGCTAATGTTGTCCAGCGTCTGGTTGCGTGTGCCTACGGTAAAGGCAGTTACCTTCTCCTGATAGGGTGGCTGCAAGTATTTAATCAGATAGTTTCCGGGCCAGTGAAACGCCTGGAGATACAGTTCCAAAAGTAGTGCACAGTAAAAGCACAAATGCAGCAACATATCTGTATTCACATCAATTGAATGAAGAGTGCAAATTAGAGTCAAAATTCTTACAACGTTGCCAACCTTTCAAAAATTAAACATATATATGTACATGGTGTAATGAGTATAAGGTGTTTTAGGCGTAATTTTTAAAAACTAGACCGTTCGAAAATGGTCTAAATAAATTTCTTTAATGTCAACTTTTGTAAGTCGACTACTAAAACTACGTTAAAAAATGTATTATTATTTTTTTTTGATTGATTGATCATTTTTTATTTAAAGTGAGCTGATAAATATTTGTTGCAGGGGATTGGGGAAAGCACAGTAAAACCCAATCAGATCAGGAGAGTTAGATATTAGTAGGGGTAATTATTATTAAAAAAAAAAAATTAAGACATGCCCAAAATCGGCAGAGGGGCGATGTCGCAAACTAGTAACCCGGCCGACCGAACATATACGCGAGAATAATACACGAAAATAGATGGATAGAATTTAAGTGTAATAAAGGTGTTTCGAGAAAAGTTAGTTTAATTGCTAGATAAGTGAGACAGAATTAAAAGTTTTAAAGAAGCTACAGAGTTAGTGTTAGAAACGATACAGTACACTTTGTTGTTGTCCGATAACAATACCCTGAAAGACTCGTGCAAGGCACAGCTCGATCTACAAAACGGAAACGTCAGTGGTGAAAAGTTACGAATAATTCTACAAGAGACAGAAAAGTGTAACCAGCTAATTAGGTCATCACTATCAATATCATCTTGTACAGGGTCCGCCATCTAACATCTAGTGGTTATTTTGAGTGTGGTAACACTGATGTTACATCTGATTTGACAGAAAGTTAGTTTTATCCTTCCGCTGAACGAAAATGATTGTGTATACGATTTAGGAACGCGTTAAAATATAATTATGGTAATGTTGCAGAATGTGTGCGAAAATTACGCACGGAAATGAGCCGTAACAAAGCACCGTCCGCTCCGTATGTGCGCTTTCTTTTGAAAAAATTGAGAGAAACCGGCACAATTATTGATAAACCAACGCGTGAGAAACCAAAAAAGTGCGTACTGCTGGTAATATCGCTGCTGTGGCCGAGAGGGTGCGTGAGGCGAAAATGCGGCAGGAGCCGCCGTTACGGTCAATGGCGTACGCTACCGCGCCATGTTAACGGATTGGTTCTTCCCGGAAATCGAAGAGGAGGACTTGGACAACATTTGGATCCAGCAAGACGGCGCTCCGTGCCACACAGCCAACGTTACGATCGATCTTCTGCGCACTGTTTTAAAAAAAAAGTTACGTGGCGGGCCCTGTATAAGGATATGAATAACGAGAGCAACAGTCGCGCAAAACGCGACAGTGGGATACCCTTCGACCTATGTTCCCGTGTAGTTTGGTAAATTCATACAGATATGCATATGCACATGCTTTGAAATTAATCCCGCTCGCCTCCCTTGTTAGCTGACAGAAGCACTTGGTTTTATGCTCATACTTTCTTAAATAATTCGGATTGTAATTTGGAAACTATGTAGATATTTCATTCAGCTTAGTATATGTTAAAGTCAAAAAGTTGTATCTTTTCTACAGCGCTTACAATTAGAGTTCAAAAATTAAATTTTTGATTTACGAGTGCGGTGGCCGTGGCACCTAACATTTGAAATAAACTTGATCAGCTTATAGTACACATTTTTATTTGGTAACTCTAGCTTCTATAATAGCTGAGATCTGTGCGTTCAACAGACAGACAGACAGACAGACGGACAGACAGACAGACATGGCTCAATCGACTCGGCTTGTAATCCTGAGCAAGAATATATATACTTTGTGGGGTCTTCCAAGCTTCTTCTGCCTGTTACATACATTTGCACAAAGTTAGTATACCATTTTTTGACCATTTTCAATGTTTGAAGTTTGCCTCAATCGGTTAACGCGGGTGCACTCTTCCCGAACATCTGTAACACATGAAACTGTGTATAGCATTTTTTGTTTGGTTGTGAGAGGTGTAAAAGTTGTAAGTGTTTTGCGTGCTCGCCGATTTTTGATTTTTTTCGGTCTTGGCTCACATGGGCTCTTCCATTGGGACAATTGGGCTTTGGTTCCGATATCATAACCATATATCCATGGTTCGTCACCAGTTGACCCTTTTGAGTAAATCTGGGATATTCAACAGCTCTTGAGCGATGCTCATACGACGGTTCTTTTGGTCAAAATTTAGCAATTTTGGAACAAACTTCGCTGAAACACGTCTCATGCCAAAAACGATAGAAAAAATTTCATAGCACGAGCCAAACGATATACCGACATCCTTAGCAACTTCTCTGATAGTAATTCGACGATTTTCCAAAACATCAGTGGTTGACGTGGTTGGGCGTCCAGAGCGAGGCTCGTCATTGGCATCTTCTCGGACATCTTGGAAGAGTTTGTACCACTTGTAAACATTTTTACTCAGAACAATTTCACTGTATATCACTGTCAAAATTTCAAGTGTTTCGGAGCACTTTATTTTATTTTTTTTATTTTTTATGCAAATCCTTAGATCCATTTTTCGATAGCAAAAAATCGGCGAGCACGCAAAACACTTATAATCTTTACGCGTCTTACAACAAAACAAAAAATGCTATACACTTAAAACTTGATACAGATGTTCGGGAAGAGTGAACCAACATAACAAAACAAAAAATAGAAATTCGATTATACGTAACCCGCGAAAATTAAAAATTCGCGATACTTTTTGAACACACCTCGTATGATGACGAAACTTCGACTTCAACTTTTGTTACCGCTTTTACAAGACGCAGTGTTCACTAACGATCAATATTATATGAGTACTAGCACTAAGCATCTAATTAGATGCTTAGTGGTACTAGCGATGAGCTATCGGAAATATGCACAAATTGTATCCCATATTTCTATTGATTGTGCCATCGATTACTGCTCCAGCTTTGCTCACTTGTGTTGGTAAGCAACAGCTCGTTACAATATATCGCGATTTTTTTTTCCTTGGTTTATGGGGCCGGGGGCTACAGCCCCCATAGCCCCCTAGATCCACCACTGCTGGCGACAGATTAAAAATCTTTTTTCGCAACAAGTCTTTGAATATTCTGTTTGCAATCCGCTCATTTCAACCTTTTTGCTTATTTATTTTCACGGTTACTAAAATAGGCAGGTCATGAGCATTTATTGATGGCCAGATCTCGATAATTATTCAATAAAATTATTATGTACAGAGTTCCAATGTTAAGAATAAATTAAGCTGAATTCATTGTAGGTCCGATCTTGGCGCCTTGGAAACTGCAATCTCCCTGCTTTTTTTTATTTTTTTTGGTTCCATTGAAAATTGTCAAAAAAGGGTATCCTAACTTTGTGCAAATGTAAGTAACAGGCAGAAGGAGGCGTGGGAGACCCCACGTCTGTTTGTCTATGTGCACGCACAGATCTCAGCTATTATAAAAGCTAGAGTTGCTAAATTTGGCAGGAAGACTCTTGTGTACTATACGCTGATGAAGTTTATTTCAAATGTTAGGTGCTACGCCCACCACCCCCGCAAATAAATAATTTAATTTTTAACATGTATTTTTTTCTAAGTGCTGTATAAAAGAAATAATTTTCTGAATTTAACATATACTTAGCTGAACAAATTATCTACGTATTATCTTACAATCCGATCGGACAATAAACACAGAAGTTATTTAAGAAAGTATGAGCATAAAACCATGTGCTTGTGTCAGCTAACAAGCGAGGCTGGCGAGCGAAACGAAAGCGCCATCTGATTAGAATAATGAAAGCATGTGCAAATGCATATGTATATGAATTTAACAAATAAAACTACAACGGAACATACGAGTAGATCGAAGGGTATCCCACCGTCGCGTGTTTCGCGACTGTTGCTTTTCTTACTATTTTACCCTTCGACCATTGAAAATCGTCAAGGTGCATTTTCAAGCACACTGGCTGCAGTTGTCGAAAGCTCTGCAGAACTTTGACACTGGACATAAGAAGATGCAAAATGTTTGTCTCTCACTCTAGCGCTTGGTAGATTTGTACGAGTTCACCAGCGCAATCATTTGGATCACGCAAGTTATTGAATACTTAAAGAAAAACTCTTCATTTTTTTTATATAAAAAAAAATATCACATACTAAATTCAATTTTTCTCTACACAATTAGATTAAGATATATATATATATATATATATATTGTACATCATTCATTTGTAAATGCAAATGCAACAATCATCGACTGTTTTCAACTTAAACATAAAGATTTTTAAGAGCATCATTGCCTGCATCTTCGAAGTGCCCAACGAACGCGCAAGGGAGGAATGTGTGTAGCGGCGCCTGAAGATACATTTTTTTTGGAAAGCAACTAAAAGTAGGCAGCACATTTTTTTTATTATTCAAGTATCCGAAAGTAGGGGAAAAGTTTGGATCACAAGTTATTGCATCGGATAAGAGGTTGTGAGATCAGATGAATGCCTGGTTTCCCCTCAGTAGGATAAAACAAAAATGAATCAGGTGATCTTGAGTTGCTCTTCGATATCATCTGACGGAACAGTGACCACAGTCTTCCCGTGTTCTAGCCTCAAATTTTTTTTTGGTACGTTCTTTTCACTTCATAGTGTCAAAGAGAAGAGACGTCTCGCAATACAAAACTTCTTGCAACCACGTGAAGGGAAAAATTCCTAAGCAAAAATAAATATATATATAAAAATAATTGGCTTTCTATTCAAATTTTGCGTGAGTAAATTTTCTTCCTCTTTAAGATGAGGTTAAATTTGTTTTTTTTATTAAACAGAAAACTAAAAAAAATCGCACCACTGTGTGAGGCTGCAAAGGAGAAAAAAGGCCGTGAGCGGATTCAGCTTTTAAACAGCTGCGCTTTTAACAACAGCGAACTGTTCCCCTTTTTTCCTTTCCCTTTCATCTTTTTCTCTGCTTTGCGGTTCAAAGATCGGCCAGGTATGTAAGGTGTGCTAAGTTAAGCGTTTAGCCAAGTTCTAATCCTTCTTTTGTTCCCTCTCAGTCAAGGCAAAGCAAGCAGTTGCCAAGCAGTAGCCCTTTGGGGCGCGTACATAAAAACAAGTGTCTCTGGGAGCACCTTCTCGTGCCATAGAACTTGATCAACGCGCTCCCATAGGAGTGCGCCACTGCACCTCTCTACACCTAGTGGCGAAGAAACACCTAGCGGCGAAGAAACACCCCTCTACTCATAGAGCCATAGGGGCACCCCTCCACACCTAGTTTCCGAACCAACCTCTTTGCACCATGTGCCCCAACTCATACAAGTCGGCCAACATGACATACGACCCAAATCAGTCTCTAAGCGAATGGAGATCAGCATCTAGGAGCTGATAGGATTAATAAAACAACATTAATTTAAACATTTATTACTAAAACCAACTCCTGCTAATTGAACATGTCGCACTAGATGATCAGCCAAGACACAAACCAACCAACTATCAAAATTTAATTTATATGTTATGCTTTAATGCAAGCAGTGCAGATGAAGATAGATCGCGTTGCTGAGAGCTTTTAGAACCAAGCCAGAGCTGGTTTAGAAATAAATAAACATTAGTTAGTATTTAATTGTAGGGAAACAAAATTTTCGCGCAGCTTATGTTTTAAAAGAATAGAATTTTTTTTGAGGAAATATTATGCATTTGCAGTCACTAAAACACAAAACATAAATTATAACAAAACACCAGCATGCCACATTTCTCCAGGATCCGGAAGATCGATCTTTCGTCGATGGAAGTAACAAAGCGGTGAGTTCGTTCCATTATACACCATATTGCATTTTTATTTTTGTTTTGATGCATGCATAGTAGTTCACTTATACTTTTTTTTATTTCTTTATAACACCGCATGAGCTACCAAATTGAAATTTATATGAATTTATCTTAAAGCGAAAAAAAAAATGAAAAGATACATTTAATGCATGATATTTTTAAGAAGCTCTATCTTGCTCTGTTCGAGGCTCAGCAGCATATGGCTATCAACTAACATTTTTTATGGATTAAGTTTTTTTTATATGTGTTATCACGCTTATTCTGGCATGCCATATAAGCAATACTCTTTAGTCTTTTTACATACTCTATGCATATAGAATTAATTAATTTTTGTCATACGCATGCCCCATTTACGAATTTTAATGCCACATTAATGAAAACATCTATATTACAAATGCCTATAGTATATTTTTTTTACTCGCCTTACTTTTGCTCCGAATTTTAGAATTCTTTTAGGTGTGTCCGCTAGTCCGTAGCCCTACTCTGAAGGATGATTCCTTGTGCTCCTACACTGCATTGAATCTAGGATGATAATGTCGTTCAGCTAAATTACTAGCAATTGAACTCATGCTGATGATTCCGCAGTTGTAGGGGACGAAGGGGTCACCAGAGCTATGCTCTCAGGTGGGTGACCATAGGTAGGGTGGGCACATGCGACCACAACAACACCTGTGGCTTCGCTTTTGCCATTATATCTTGTCCGTTTTTCCGATCTCTAACACTGTGTCTTCTATCTTTTGAATCAATTATGAAGCTCTTCCGGTTCTCTTTACTAGCTTTCTTAATGTCGCAGCACGTTATTTCGATTCTTGGTAATAATAAGTTAGTGTAGCGGGAATACGATCTGGCCAAGCAAGACCACCACCCCCAAAGCCGACGAGCTAGAGCCGGAAACTAAAACGTGCCCCGCAAGCTCAGATCGTCCGACAAAACTAAAACTCGTTGCACGTTACATGTGTGTGAGTAAATTAAAGTAAAACATTTTTTTATACAATACAGTAATTGTTTGAAACACAGTCTCAGTTGCACTAGTGCATATAATTTGGCATACCTAAATTAATTAATTAAAAAGAATACATATATTTCCCATTTTCCATTTTTTTGCCATTATTAAATACCCTATATACTGTAGTTGCCATTCAACATGTATATATATATACCCTATCAGTATTTAAGGTTTGATGTTACAATGAATTTATATATATTTAGCAAAGTTAAATTTTGATCAAGATGATCAGATAGTTTGAGGATTATGGTCCGTCTAAATGAAGTTATAATGTATCAAACATACTATAAAATTGAAACCAATGTAAATAAACATTTGTTAAGGGGTAACCGTCAAACTAATCTATCGCGTTACCAAGATCGGGTGGGTACAGACGAGGGGGCAAACATCAGCTCAGCCACCCTTGCAGTCTATTAACAAACATATCGCGCAATTCAGCAACACTTCACCTTATTTTATTTCGCCCATCATATAGTTTACAGACAGTGCACTTATTCTCTCTTTCTATCCACAAGAGGCCGTATAGAGCGGTTTAGGAAAAGATCCCACAACATATCCGACGAGCTACGTCAGAGCGACGCTAGAAGTGCACGCCCTCCTACTCTTTCTATGCGCTAGGCATTGATCTTCATGATCAGCGCTCAGTGAGGCCGTAGTTTGTTTCTATCTGAATACTACAAGCTTCATATAAAATATATAACTTTCTAACTTCAACATACACTAAGCTGATTGTTATACCTTCGAATTTTAGAAATTTGATCGGATAATAAACACAAGAGTTATTCAAGAAAGTATGAGCAAGTGCTTGTGTTGGTTAACAGGAGATATAGGAAAGCGCCATCTGTCGTAAAAAATTTTAAAGAATGTACCTATTAATATGTGTATAAAAAAAAACAAATTAAACTACACCGCTCGACTGTTGCTCTCGTAAGTCATGTAAACTTGTCTACGAGTTGGAGAAATATGTTTTTGGAACTGGCCGGATACGGTTCTTATAGCTGTACCCGTTTTTTAATATATAAATAAAAAATAGGAATGGTTACAGCATAAACAAAAAAATAACAATATTATTATATATGTAACATGGACAGCGCTGGGTTTCGAACCAATAAACTAACATTCACACAGTTCATTGTAAGTCCATTTCGGGCTAGATTTGACAATTTTCGCTAGGAGATTGTTAGTGTTACGTAGAGAGAGAGCAAAATATCAAAATCCTTATAGAATTAAAAGAACACTCTACAAGAACCAGAATTACCAAAAGCCCTGCTTCTAGACAATTAGTCCCCCACTAGTCATTTAGTTTTTAGTGTTTTCTTATCAAATGATTTTCATAGCTGCAAGCTGTAGCTGTTATACAATCTATCGTCCGGTTTTTAGGCCATGGATTTTAAAAAAATTCATGGTCTATTGTGTTTGTCGGAACGGAAATGTGCGTAATAGGCAGAAGGAGGCATCTCCAACCCCATAAACTAGATATATCTTTCAGTATCAGTAGCCGAGTCAATTGAGCCATGTCTGTCCGTCTGTCTGTATGAACACCTGGATCTCAGAAACTATAAGTGCTGGAGTCATCAAATTTTTTGACAACATACGTATATATTGCAGTGTCTCAAACTTTTTTTTAAATTTGGCCATGCCCCTTCCCGCCTCTATAAATCAGTAATAACTATTTAAAAACTACAATATTAACTCAACAACCAAAGTTGTATATCTTACATGACAAATACCTTGCCGCGGCCGTTATGTGAAAATTTCATTTAAATCGGACTATAAATAAGTGAGATATGATACGAATTAAACTCACTTTGAACAAAGAGAGGGTCCGCCACGTAACTTTTTTTTAAAACAGTGCGCACAAGATCGATCATAACGTTGGCTGTGTGGCACGGAGCGCCGTCTTGCTGGAACCAAATGTTGTCCAAGTCCTCCTCTTCAATTTCCGGGAAGAACCAATCCGTTAACATGGCGCGGTGGCGTTCGCCATTGACCGTAACGGCGGCTCCTGCCGCATTTTCGCCTCACTCACACTCTCGGCCACAGCAGCGATATTACCGGCAGTACGCACTTTTTTTGGTTTCTCACGCGTTGGTTTATCAATAATTGTGCCGGTTTCTCTCAATTTTTTCAAAAGAAAGCGCACATACGGAGTCGACGGTGCTTTATTACGGCTCATTTCCGTGCGTAATTTTCGCACACATTCTGCAACATTACCATAATTATATTTTAACGCGTTCCTCAATCGTATACACAACCATTTTCGTTCAACGGAAGGATAAAACTAACTTTCTGTCAAATCAGATGTAACATCAGTGTTACCACACTCAAAATAACCACTAGTTCAAAAAATAAAATGTTAGATGGCGGACCCTGTATGTACATAAGCAGACCTAATATACGCAAGCATACCGAAGTTCAAATCTAACGTCAGACACACATTTTAAACTTTTTATTTCCATTGTATGGTAACAGAATTGGTTCACAATGCAGCTTTGTCGATGGGCCAAGGAGTGAGGCAATGACCGAGTGGTTAGAGTGGCGGACGGCAATTTCAAAAGACTGAGGGAGGAGAGTAGTGCGTGTGTTAAACTCTCGGTTGAGGCGGGTGCGAATTTTCATTTATTATGATAATTATAATTATTATGTCTTATTTTATTTTGTTTATTTTATTCTAGTTTTATTCTAATAAAATGAAAGAAAAGTAACAGTCAAGCGGGCTGTGATACAGCCGCTACATACTAATTAAATTATTTAATTAAATTTCATTTCATATTTATTATGCAATATGAAAGACAATCAAATTATAATAGTTATAAAAACTATTAATTATTTATAAGTAAAGTTTACTAATTTTATTTTATTTAACACGCATCAAAAAAACGCGAGCTAATGCGTTCTTCAATGCCGTCACTCTTTTTGTCTGTTATGACTTTGCAAGTTCAGTAAGATTCCAATTGGATGTTTCCTATTTTGTTTTACCTTCAATATTTTTCACTTAGAATGCTAGAACATAACAGCGATCATAAGCCCTTATTAAATTATGAATGGGCAAGTGGCACGCCCGTACATACACTTCAACACACATTATTGCACGTATGTACATACATACATATGTACAATTAGATTTGCAATTGTTGTTGTGTACCGACGAATGAAAACTAAGTTCTAATTACATATATTGCCCAACTAAAACTTAAAAATCGCCTACCGCCGTCGCCCCTCTTTAATGTTTTTGAGCTTTTAATTTATTTAAAAGAAAATGAATTTCACATTTCGATTGCGGCAGCAATCGAACCACGAACACGCTCAATATCATTGACCTTAGAGTCTGGAACACAGTCCACTCAGCCACTGAACATCTCTCGCGGTCATCGAAAATAGTGAGATATTAAACAAAACGACAAGACGCAATATGCATTCTTAGCTCGTGCCAAAAAAATTAAGAAGAAGCATATGTAATGAAATTTGGTACGCGCTAGAAATGCATACCTATACCTATTGCTTACGTTATAGTGTGATAATCCATGGCCTTATACAGTCAGCACCTGACTGTAGCGTTCGTATTTTTTTATTTAATTGGATTGCAATCAAATTTTCCGTCACACTTCTTCTCTGTTGATAACATAAATATACAAATTAATTAAAAATCGGACCACTATAACATACAGCTTACGAAGAAACAATCGGCCAATATGATAGATTTTAAAGAAAACAAGTCCTGTTTTTCGAGATAACTGAACTCATTAGTACCAAAATAAGACAGTTGTCCCAGTACACATATACCATTTTATTAAAATTGAACATATAAAATTACATGTGCCTTATAGTTCAGTAATTGGGGTTATTACATCTGTCAATGAATGCATACAATATTAAATATAACTACTGAAGGAACGATCAATAAAAACTGGTATGACACACATGCTGAAAATAGCCTGTCGCTCTGTTATAGTTAGTTCTTAATGTTTGTTGCCGCTTGAATTATTTTTTTAAGCGAAATGGTGACTGAATAAATTCAGTAAGGGCCACCAACTGTCTCACGGTTGTCAGTTGCTTTAACATAACTGTCTTCAAAAACAGACTTGGTTCCTGATCTTGAATTTGAACTAATTTTCGAATCAGCTTGGGATCCTGACGACATTTCACTTTTGTTGTTGTTCACAGAACCCAATCCAGAGGCTGCACGATCAGATAGCTGAGGAAGGGGGGTACGTACTTGTTGTAGGATAGTCGAACCAACTATATTGAATGTGTAGGGCACACGATTAACAATTGCATTGAATCCGTTCACATCATCGGCCGTGTAGGTGACGGTGCGTTTGAACCCATCGGGATCGACGAGGCTATAAGAACCGCGTACTTTATAACCCTCACGGGTCTCGCTGTGCTCTTTGATATCGCCTGTGCTTTCGTCGTTGACAGCGTAGTTGAAGCTATAGCTCGCAGGTGGATAGATCTCCGGCTGGCGGTGCTCCCGCTTAAAGGGTAACGGTACTATTTCACTGACCCTAGAATGCAATGCATCAGAATCAGAGTTGGTTACAGAGCCAGAGATTGACTTAGAAAGGGAACCAGATTCTGAAATCAAGCTGGAGATAGAACCAGACCCTGTTACATCCAATTCACCAGAATTTCCATAATCATAGCCTTGCGGAATAGCCTGGGAGTTATCTATAGTGTTGTGGGGCTTCAGGTAGTTGTTGCTGCGATATTCCTCACTAGAACTGAACGCGGATTGCTCAAGTAAATTTATATCACCAACAACTGTCAATGTTGGTTTTCCACTATCGTTGGGGCTGTTGTAGTCGTACTCGGCCCTGATGGTCCCAGCGATAGTGATAGTGAGAAGCAGAATCTAAAAATAAAATTCAAAATTCAAATAATCATATCATGACTGTGGTCTCATAACTCACTTTGCAAACTGTTTTCATGTTGTCGAGCTGAGTTGGGTTTACTTCTTCTCTTGTCAAAATTTGTCAACTAACTGCACTTTTAATTATCTCAATTCAGCATTTTATACTTTTGTACTTCAATGAGTCCAATCAGCATTGATTCACATCTGCCGTTATATAATATCAATTGCTCCGATTACACTTTCGTTTTTTACTCTTGCGGAGGGCATATAAATTTTGGCTAGGAGTGTGCAATGCACCTTAGAAGACATCTCTGTCCCTATAAAGTACATATTTTGAATCAGCATCAACAGGGTAGTCGAACTAGCCATGTCTGTCTGTCTGTCCGTCTGTCAGTTGTAACGCAAACTAGTCTAATCCTGATGAAACTTAGCACACATGCTTTTTATTACTGCACGCTTTAAATAGGTCGTATCCAACCGATATATCGTGTATATGCTATACAAATTATCTGCCGAATTTTGTTATTTTTTTGGAAGCATATAAAGTTCATTAAAATAAGACCAATAAAACATATAGCTGCCATAGAAAAAGTGGGCCGAAATATGGGTATAAGGACCAGTATTGTGTTCAGAAATAACTTAACTTATCAATGCTTAAAGGAAGTTAAACAGTAATCGACATTCAATTTTTCCATTTCATTAAAATCCGATAACTGTATCCTATAGCTTTTTATAGGAACAGTTAATATGTCCACCAATTGGAGGTGTTATAGTTGTCAATGAATCATAAGTACAATTTTATTCAATTTAGCACCATTATAAACCAATATATGACTAGTATACAAACGAGGAGATAAGGACCGGCAAGGGAATAAAACCTTCGGCATGGCGAAAGTGGCCATTCGTTCTGGTATTTATAAAAATTTAACTGTATGGGTGAGCACCATTGCTGTATACACTAAATTTGGCATTAAACTGTTAGAAATAACACTACAAAAACAATATTAGGCTGGTGCACTTAATTTTAAATGTAGAATGACTATGTTTCTTTTCGATTCCGTAACCAAGTTTTAAGCCACAGTATTTTTCTACCCAAAATAAATGTAAGGTATGTGGCTGTAGCTTTTTGTTATTTTTCTGCTGCGTAAGCATGTCTTCAATTGAGTTTCAATGTGATTATAAGTGGTCTTTCAATAAGTTTTTTTTATCCGAGCAACGCAACTTTTATAAACTCTTTTTTACATTGTGCTTGATTACACTGTTTAATTGTAAATACTAAATCAAACTAAAAACAAAGTTACAATCGAGCGTGCACGACTCTGAAATACCCGCTACCCTACTTGTTAAATTAAATTTCAAATTATAAATGAATTAAAAAAAAATGCGAACGCTACAGTCAGGTGCTGACTGTATAAGGCCATGGATTATCATAGTATACCGTATAAAAAGTTTGTAAATAACAGAATAGAATCGCCGCTCGAATTTTTTACCGATTACACAGGCCCACAAAAAAGAAAAGTGTCATGATCTGGATATACGTTATATTTACATATTTTGGGTCGCTGAATTCGAATCCGGGGTCAGAAAGTCTGGACGTCTGGATTTCGACCTAACCCTAAAAAACTGAAAAACTTTGGATATCCCCCAAAAGATATAGAATCCTGATCTGAGCATGCGATATATGTTTTAACATGTATTTTGTCCTTCTTAGTCCGAATCCGAAGTCAAAATTTACGTAGCACATCTGAGTTTCGACTTAACCTCAAAAAACTCGAAAAATGTTTGAAGCCCCAAAAAATAATGGGGGTCACGATCGGGTCATGCGATATATGTTTCTATATGTTTTTTAGCGTTCCAAATTTTAATCCGAAGTCAAAATCAGCCTATCACGTCTGAATTTTCACCTAACCTAAACATTTTTGAAAAACTTCCAAACCGACGACAGCGAGAGTTGTTCAGTGGCTGAGTGGACTATGTCCCGGACTGTAAGGTCAATGATGTTGAGCGTGTTCGAGGTTCGATTGCTGCCGCGATGGACATATGAAATGTTTCTGTTTTCATTATTTTTCATAAAATAAGTTAAAAGCTCAATAACATTAAACAGGGCCGGCGGCGGTATGCGATTTTTAAGTTTTTGGTGCGCAATATATGTAATTAGAACTTTAATTTTTTTCGTTGGTACACAACAGCAACTCCAAATCTAATTGTACATATGTGTATGTACATACATGCGTGCAATAATGTGTGTTGAAGTGGGATGCCAATACATACATTAGAGATGGGCGCGGGCCTGTTTTTTGAGGCCCGGCCCGGAACTTTTTTAAAGGGGGCCCCGCCCGAACCAGACTCGAATTTTTGAGGCCGATATCGATTAAAACATCATTATATTTTTCAAGCTTTCAAGCACGCCGGGCCTTCCGGGCTTTTACCCCTAGGCCCGGGGCCCGACGGTAAAAGACCCGGTAGCTGGTTTTAGTCCCCGGGCCTATAATTGTCGAGGCCCGTCCCGGCCTGCGCCCATCTCTACTACAGTGTCCCACAAACTGATTAATTTGAAATGAAAGCTAAGCATGCTTCAAAGTGTTGAGAAATAGTGCACTGCAGGCGAAAAATTTTTGAAAAAATAAAATCGCGCGCGCGATATAAATAAAACCTGCTGCGCTCTCTTCGTCTTAGCGACATAATTCGACGGCGCACACGTGATATTTTACAATCGTTTTGGGCTGTTGAATATAAGCATTGAAGGTGCTGAGGGCACATATTTAACCTTTAAAGAAATCTCATTGAACTTGCAAAGTCATAACAGACATAATACGGAAAGAGAGACGGCATTGAAGAACGCGTTGTTTACTTTTGGCTCGCGTCTTTTTCATGCGTGCTGAATAAAAAAAATAGTAAAATTTAATTGTAAAAATTTATTATTATTTATAACTATTATAATTTTATTGTCTTTCATATTGAATAATAAATATGAATACAAAATAATGAAAAACTATTTTTTATTGAAATTTTATTAAATAATTTAGTTTGTATGTAGCGGCTATATCACAGCCCGCTGGACTGTAACTTTTCTTTTAGTTTATTAGAATAAAATAAATAAACAAAATAAAATAAACGAAATGAAAATTTTCCACCCGTCTGAACTTAGAAACGAACAAACGCACTCTCTCACAGTCTTTTAGAATAGCCGTCCGCCACTCTGCTATTGCCTCACTTCTTGGCACTTCGTCAAAGCTGCATTGTGAAGCAATTCTGTTACCATACAATGCAAATAAAAAGTTTAATAAAATGCTATGTGTCTGACGCTAGATTTGAACTTCGGTATGCTTGCGTAAATTAGGTCTGCTTTAGAATATATGTTCAAAGTGAGTTTAATTCGTATCATATCTCACTTATTTATAGTCCGATTTAAATGAAATTTTCACATAACGCCATTGGCAAGGTATTTGTCATGTAAGATACATCGTACCACTTTGGTTGTTGAATTAATATTGTAGTTTTTAAATAGTTATTACTGATTTACAGAGGCGGGAAGGGGCGTGTCCAAATTTTAAAAAAGCTTTGAGACACTGCAATATATACGTATGTTGTCACAAAATTTGATGACTCTAGCTCTTATTCATACAGACAGACATGGCTCAATCTACACGGATGTTGATGCTGATTCAGAATATACATATATAGACCATGAATTTTTTTAAAATCCATGGCCTAAAAACTATCTAGGTCGGATTGAAGGCGAGAATGACAGGACTCGTCTATAAATGAATAACTGGGCTTCACATCATTCAAATACATACGACACGCATCATCCGTACTTAAGAATTGAACGAGCTAGAGGCATTGTTAAGTAAGAAATGTCAGACACCTAAGACCACCATTTTATAAAGCCAGGTACACTCATAATTGGCTACTATAGTGAAAATCTATTCTTCCTTCTGCCTTTTACGCATATTCTGACAAACTCAATTAATCATAAGCTGATGCCCTAAAAAGCGCTTTGCTCATGTTTTTAAGAATGAGAAAACAATATATTACAGCAGAATTTGTTGTTGAGAATTATGAGATTTTTTGGAACTGTGCGAAGGGTATCTTACTGTCGGATGCGTTCTACTGCAGCTGATTTATTTGTTAAAAAACATTGCAATTTTAATATTTAACCAGCGGTTCTTAAAAGGTACTCACAGTTGCAATGCGATTGGAATTCCCACAAATGTCGAAAAATCCATAATGTTTCCTAACGCAAATAGCGCATATACGAATAAAATTTAAGAGCGACTGCCATCAATAATTAATATTGTAATCCAAGTGATACGTAGAAAGGTTCATTTTATTTTTGGTCGCATAACAAGTACTTCGTCTAAATGAGTGTCAACACTCAATTAGGACGATCCCTGCTTAACGAAGGTAAGTGAAGTTTATGGATGGTATAAGTAATCAGATAGTCACGATCAATTGGTTTGTTATTTCTCTTTAGGGCGGTACAATAAACGGTCTATTGTATTTCTTATCGCTGGGCTCATTGTTGGGTTCTTCCTAGCTGAGCTCTTTTTGTACTCAACTAACTGCAAACAAAGTGCGTGCTTAACCTACTACGAGCATTACGTGGGAAATAATATACGTCACAGTTCTAAGCTTGTCGAGCAAGGTCACGAGAATGTTACTGAAAATAGCAGCGTAGCAGCTGAACTGCTCAGCAAGGTTCGGATACTCTGCTGGATAATGACCACTCCCGAGAACCATCAGACGAAGGCTATCCACGTGCACCGAACTTGGGGTAGGCGCTGCAATAAGCTCATATTTATGAGCACTACTATGGATAACGAACTTGACACGGTAGTTCTGCCCATAGCTGAAGGGAGAAATAGACTCTGGGGAAAAACCAAGGCGGCCTTCAAATACATCTACGAAAACCACATTAACGATGCGGACTGGTTCCTCAAGGCAGACGATGATACTTACACAATTGTTGAGAACCTACGCTTCATGCTCTACCCTTACAACCCTGAGACCCCTGTCTATTTTGGTTGCAAATTCAAGCCGTTCGTGAAGCAGGGATACATGTCAGGTGGAGCCGGTTATGTTCTCAGTCGGGAGGCAGTTCGTCGGTTCGTAAGGGAGGCTCTTCCAAATCCGCAACTGTGCCAGGAGCGCGATGAAGGCGAAGAAGATGTCGAGTTAGGACTGTGTATGGAGAATGTAAAAGTTGTGGCAGGCGATTCAAGGGATTCCATAGGACGAGGTCGATTTTTTCCATTCGAGCCCGAGGAACATTTGCTTCCACCCCACAATGAAAAAAATTACTGGTATTGGCAATATATCTACTACAAAACGGATGAGGTGAGGTCATACTGTCTATTGCTAAAGAAAAATTAAAGAGTAATCTTTCCATAGGGTCTTGACTGTTGTTCAAATAGTGCCATCTCTTTTCACTACGTTAAGCCAAGGCAAATGTATGTGCTTGATTATTTGATATATTATCTGAAACCCTATGGTATAAACAATATCCCCGAAGCTCTTCCTCAAAAGCTCTCACTGGGTGAGCTAAAACCGCCCTCAACAAAATAGTGATAAATAACCTAGAGATCTGCATGAATGAATTTATTTCAGGGCAGCAATATTGAACAGTACTGTACCATTCTTATTTTTGGTATACCTACTACATATTACTCACTACACAGTCATTCATATCATTCAAATTAAAAATAAACATGTGGGGTTTTGATTAATTTCGTCCATATTTCACAACTTAAGCACTTGATACGGCAGAATAATGTGAAAGGTGCGTTCATTAGTTAGTTCTCAAATTGAATGTCACTCGCTGCAGCATTCCTGCAGTCTTCGCTTATATACACTCCATATCGCAAACAACAGACTGTCATCTCTGTCCCACGCAGCCACTTCACATTAAACGCACTACATCTGCATATAGTGTCACTCTTTTCTCAAACCGTGGTCGACCCTCATCGAACTACGATGACCACCTGGCGAAATAACGGAGTAAAGCATACTTGCATATGCTTATGTACATATTGATTCTGTTCTACCACTGTTATAATACTGTTAAAACACTACTTTTTAAAATCATGGACCTGACATACACTTGTTTTCAGAACACGTTTACTTAGTGCTAACTATGAGTGCGACATTTTTATACCCTTACAGAGGGTATATTGATTTTCGACAAAAGTTTGCAACGCATCTTAAGAGACTTCTCCGACTGCATAAAGTGTATGTATGCTTGTCCATCTCTCGGTGTTTCCCTTTATCCGTGTCGTGTTTATATCGTCTCGTTTATGTCGTTACCCTGGTCGGAGATGCCTTCTCCTGCCTGTTACGAAAATTTCCGTTCCGACAAACACAATAGACTATGAATTTTTTTAAAATCCATGGTCTAACAACTATCATTGCCACATTTTTCATTTTCTTTTGGCAGTCTCTGAGATCTTGACTTTCCTAAGCATGGACAAACAAGATTAGCACTGCTGCGCACTGCTTGGTACTTTGGGTACTATTTATTTATATCTTTTTTAAATGGATAGCTTCTGTGTTTTATGTGCGATCGCACAATGGCCACAGCAAAAATTTTAATTTTTTCTATTATTTATAATCTTGAAAAAGTTCTTACTCAGAGGCGTTGCCTATGTGCTGCGCATAGGACTGTGGGCAGCACTGTTTAAAAGTCACCTGTTTTTATGTACGGGGCCTACAAAATTTTGACATCAATTTTTGAATATTTATGAGAGAGGTATAATAAAATTTAACTTAAGGTTTGGCCACAATAACTTTAACTTTTCTTTTAGCATGGGTATGTACTTAACAACGCAAATATTTGTATGACCCGTTTTTATATGAGTAGGTAAATAAAAACAGAAGTATGTTATTTAATCATTTATGGTTTTGAGCCTTATACTAAGATCTTTGGACTATAACTATAGTATGTTATTTACTCTTGTTCAAGCTAATATTAGCATTTATGTGACTAGCGGTTGTCAACCTGTTTAAAATTATAGCCAAATATGGAAAATTTTTGCCATTTTGGGAGAAATAGGGATTTTATATAACATCTTTTTTACACAGCATGCACTGTTTTTGACCTATTCAAGGAAACTGAGAGCCAGTAGAAAAAAAATTTACTTAAAATTCGGTTTCAGCACCTAAAAATAAATTGTCGAGTATTGTTATCAGTACGATAAAAAAGAAAAATGGTGTTATAATTTTGTGTTATAAATTTTAATTAATAAACAGTCTATTGAACATTCGTCAGTTTGACTACCGTTTATTTTTAGTGTGAAATTCATACTGTATACTGCCACTCCGCCATAATGCTCATTTCGGTCTGAACGATGCAGGTAACCTGCACAGAAATCAAACGAATCACCAAAACTACTAAAAACTACGTTTCAGAAACACATATATATAATATCAACATTGGACCCTCCAACCAAATAGATTAATTCATTTATCTTCTTTGCAAGACAAATATTAATTATAAGATAAAACACATTATAAAACGAGAGCAACAGTCGCGCAAAACGCGACGGTGGGATACCCTTCGACCTATGTTTCCGTGTAGTTTAATTTGTTAAATTCATACACATATGCATATGCACATGCTTTGAAATAAATCCCGACAGATGGCGCTCGCTCTTCGCGCTCGCCCGACACCCTTGTTAGCTGGCAGAAGCACTTGGTTTTATGCTCATACTTTCTTAAATAACTTCTGTGATTACTGTCCGATCGGATTGTAATTTGGAGACTACGTAGATATTTCATTCAGCTTAGTATATGCTAAAGTCAGAAAGTTGTAGCTTTTATACAGCGCTTACAAATTAAGTTCAAAAATTAAATTTTTGATTTACAGGGGCGGTGGGCGTGACACCTAACATTTGAAATAAACTTGGTCAGCTTATAGTACAGAAGAGTCTTCCTGCCTTTGGTAACTCTAGCTTTTATAATAGCTGAGATCTGTGCGTTCACACAGACAGACAGACAAACAGACAGACAGACAGACATGGCTCAATCGACTCGCCTTGTGATCCTGAGCAAAAATATATATACTTTATGGGGTCTCCCACGGCCGTCAGCCGTCAGAGACAGCAAGGGGAAGTAAATGTAACCACAGTTTTGGCTGGGGTACGTGCCGTCCTTGCTCCTACTGACGGAAGTGCGGCTATACTCTCCACGTGAGGGCGGCTGGAAGCAGGCCCCTAGCACGGTCATGTCTCTGCTAGGGGTGCTGACTAATTGTAGTCGGGCGAAGATCGTGAATCTATAAATCACCCCAATCCAAGGCGGAACAGCATACGCTAAGGGATGCATGGCCGGGGGGTAGCCCGGTCTCTAGTATGCGGACTCTGGATACCTGTCGCCCTCCAGTTTCATTTAGACTTCCCACGGCACGCGGGCTATGTCGTGGGTGACCTCCACCAGCACTGCAGCCATTGGGCTGCTGGCTTCCACCCCCAATACTACGGGTCTCGACCCTAGTACTCCTGGGGACTCGGCCGGGCCACGAACTCCCTTGGACACTGAGTTCGCTAGTGCTGCCTTCTCGTCCAACAACTGCTCAGGCACGCAACAGACCGTCGAGGTGATGTCCTCCGACGCGGAAGCTGAAGGTGACCTGATCAGCTTTGCTGACGACGCTTCCGTGGCCTCACAGAGGTCAGGCCTCACAGAAGCAGGCTTCCAAATCCAGACTCTGCGACTGGACTCGGGGGACGCCTTCGTCAAATTGAAGACCCGCGAGAAGAAGCTCTTCAAAGCTGCACTCGCTAGGGGTTCGAGCAGAGCAGAGGCTCTGGCTATCGCCACTGCGCCCCCCGTGGAAACCAAGGCCAAGCGGACGCGCACTGACGATACCCTCGAACCCCAAGGGTCTTCAAAGAAGCCCAAAAAAACTCATGTGGAGTCCACAAAGCCACTCTTCAGCCAGGTGGCAAGCAGAGTGAAACTGGGCTTCACTTCGGCTGACCCTAGCAAACCTCTTACACCGGAGCAATTGGCCACGGTGCAGGATCCTAAAGGCGATGCGGCTGCCCTCCACATCAAGAATCGGTCCAGGTTTCGATGGGTGCATACCCCGAAATGAATGGCTGCTCCTGGTGTGCGAGGACAGCAGCACTGCCGAATGGGTCAGGGGAGCTGTTGGACATATCAAGTCCGCGGCCTTGATATTAAGCTATTGGAGGAAGCTGAGTTCCCAAGAGCTCACCTCATTCGAGTGTACTTCCCCAATAGTGCTGACTTCCCACCTGCCACCATTCTGGAGAACTTGGGTCTCCAGAATTTTGAGTGCTTCTCAACGGAGCTGTGGCGGGTGGTTCAACACAGCCTTAATGGCAAAACGACGCACCTCGCGATGTTGGTCGACGAGAAGTCGTTCAAGACTCTGACGGATCTTAAGGGTAACGTCAAATTCCGCTTTGGAGGGGTGAAACTTATCCTTAAGAATTCCTTCGTCAGGGTCTACCCCACCCCTGCCCTCCCCCGTTCCCCATCCCCAACTATCCCCCCTCCCATCGGCGCTCCTCCAGCAGCGGTAACGGTGGCCTGCGCCGGCGTGACAGCAGTGGCTGCCGCTCCGGTCGCGTCTACCAGCGCCGCAGCCACAGTGGCGCTGTGCTCCTCAATCCCCAAACCCCCAGTCATCGTGGTGACTGCCCCCAAGCCCACAACGGGCCGGACGAGGCCGGTGGCCAGCAATGGACGCCCCCCTTTACCATCAAGGCCCGCCACCAGCTTGGTGCGAAAGCCACCCGCAAGGGCACCTCCGGCGACTGCGGTTGCTAGGCGACCTCCCCCGAGCAGTTCCACCAGACTGCCGAAGGGCATCCGGGGCAACGACTCTCGGGGGGGCAAGGCAGGTGGCCTTGTCTCCAAAGCCCTAAAGGAGGATGCTGAGCGTTATTAAGGGGCTCCAGGCGAACCTGCACCACGCCAGAGAAGCGTCCGTCCCTGTGCAGGATCGTCTGTAAGGATGCAATCGACCTGGCTCTCGTCCAAGAGCCATGGTTGATCGGTGGCCACATCCGTGGACTATCATGCGGATCATGTAAGTTGTTATATGACCGTATGGGTGGTGCCCCTCGCACCGCTATTGTTGTAAATAACAGTGTGAGACACTTCCCTTTACCCAATTTCATCCACAGAGACCTGGTGGCAACGGCTTTTGAGGTAGCCACGGCTGAAGGCGTCCGGGAGGTAGTGTTAGCCTCTGCCTATTTCCCGGGCGACGTGGATGACGTCCCCCCAACAGAGGTGAACTGGCGGGTAACAGACGAAGCCACGCTGTCGGACCATCAGCACATCAGGTTCGACCTCCCTGGCCAAGTCGAGATCCGCCAGAACTCCTTCTGTCCCAAAAAGACAAATTGGGAACTATTCAAAGCCTCTGTGGCTTTTAAAGCAGACTCGTTGATCACCAACCCGAATTCTATCAGTGAGATAGAACTTGCTGCCAACCTGCTTCAAGATGTGCTGATCACATCCTTCGAGGACAGTTCTGTTCGGAAGACCCTAAAAGTCAACCGAAAAGTTCCTTGGTGGAACGAGGAACTGGCTGCTCAAAGAAGGAAGGTTAGAAGCCTATTCAACAGGGCCAGATCTAACCGTGTCAGCTGGCACGTCTATAGGGACGCTCTCACAAATTACAACAAAACCATTAGACGTGCTAAGCGTGATACGTGGCGCAGCTACTTTGGTAGCATTGAATCGCTGCCAGAGGCAGCGAGACTCCACAAAGTATTGGCTAAAGGGTCGTCTAATGGGATAGGGCTACTCAAAAGAGCAGACGGCTCTTTCACTCAAGATCACAGGGAAGCACTTGACCTTCTTCTTCAAGTCCACTTCCCAGGTTCGGTGGCGAACCCAGATCTATCGAGTCACGATGACGCCACCCTGTCACCGAACTCACGTGGGTCCAATCTATCAGGGACTATCTTCGACCCTGAAAAGGTCAAATGGGCTGTAAACTCCTTCGCTCCCTTCAAAGCCCCAGGGGGCGATCAGATCTTTCCAGCCCTTCTACAGAACAACCTGGATCACACTCTCGATCCGCTGGTCGGTCTACTTAGAGCCAGTCTTACTTGGGGATACATACCCATCTCTTGGAGGAGAGTCAATGTGGTATTCATTCCTAAGAAGGGAAACCGTCTCCCTGACAAGCCTAAGTCATATCGACCGATTAGTCTCACCTCCTTTCTGCTTAAAACAGCGGAAAGGCTCGTAGACCTGCACATTCGGTGCTCTCTGCAGAAAAGCCATCCTCTGCATCCCACGCAGTTTGCGTATATAGCCGGAAGATCGACTGAGGTCGCTCTTCACAAGCTAGTGGGTAAAATCGAAAGAGCCTTCGTATCCAAGAATATTGCTCTGTGCTCTTTTCTTGATATAGCGGGTGCTTTCGATAATACCGGCTACGAGTCTATTTCTGTCGCACTAGAGCGCAGAAATATCGCCCGTCCCCTAATCCGATGGATTGATGCTATGCTCAAGCATCGGACCATTTCCTCCACCTTGGACTCCACGACTGCTTTCATTAGTGCGGTTAAGGGATGTCCCCAGGGAGGGGTCCTATCCCCCTTACTCTGGTCTTTGGTAGTTGACGAACTACTGAGCATTCTCGCTGAACAGGGCGTGCAAGCAATCGGCTACGCTGACGACCTGGCTCTCGTAGTGAATGGGAACTTGCCAACACCGTGACAGAGCTGATGCAATCTGCTCTGAACACGGTTAGTAGATGGTGCGAAGATGTAGGTCTTAGCATTAATCCACAAAAGGCAATTATCGTTCCCTTTACTAAGCGCCATTCCGTTGACATAGGTCAATTGCACATTGGCGGCTCTCCTGTGGGACTTTCCAACGAGGTCAAATATCTAGGGGTAACTCTTGATAAAAGACTGAATTGGAATTCCCATCTAAATAATACCCTATCAAAGGCATCATGCACCATTCGGTGGCTATTTGAGATGATGGTAAGACCCATCGTCACCAACGCCGCTATTGTGTGGTGGCCAAAGGTTACGCAGGTCACTGCCATGAACAAATGCACTAAGCTGCATAGGCTGCTTTGCCTTTCTCTAACGGGTGCACTTCGTACCTGTCCCACAGCAGCTATGGAATCAATTTTAAACTTGACACCGCTGCATATTCAAATTCAAGAAGTCGCCGCTATGAGCCTTCTTCGAATCAAGGTCCAATCTGGGCTTCTAGCTAGATTCGGGCTTCTAGCTAGATTCTAGATTCGGTAATCAGGGCATGCTAGACTTATCAAAGACATTCCTGGCTTAGAGATCTGCTCCAGATCAGATTCTATGACCAAGGAACTCTTCTTTGGTGCAAAATTCAAAGCTCTCATCCCGGACCGGAGGGACTGGGATGCTGGCAACCCCATCCGTGACCCTTATGGCATACACTGGTATACCGATGGGTCAAGGACTGTTCAGGGGGTTGGAGCTGGGATACATGGTCCCAACTCCAAAACCTCGATTGCTATGGGCAAATGGCCCACAGTCTTTCAATCCGAGGTTCATGCCATAGAGTTCTGCTATCATCTTATCCTTGAGAAGGGGATCAGAGGAGCAAATATTTACATCTTCTCAGATAGCGAAGCTGCCATACTAGCCCTCTCCTCAAAAAGAGTAGGCTCGCGTATGGTGGCTGACTGTTGGAACTGCCTCCAGAGGCTCTCCAATAGGAACAAAGTTACCCTCCTATGGGTACCTGGAAACTCCGGTTTCCAAGGCAACGAGCTAGCTGATGAACTAGCGAGGGCGGGGTCATCAGCCCCTCTGCATGGCCCCGAACCTTTCTGCGGCGTGGGGTGGTCAACCATCTCGTCCCTTGTGAAAGCATGGGCGATTACGTTGACCGAACGCTATTGGTTCTTCCAACCAGGGATGAGGCAGGCTAGAGAGCTTACGAATCCTTCGGTTAAACGAAGAACAAACTTACTCTCCAGGAGAGATCTCTATCTCCTTATTGGCTACCTTAGTGGCCACCACGTGGTGAACTATCAACTCGCAAAAATGCGTCTGTCCTCAGACACAGAATGCAGGCTCTGTAGAGAGGACGACGAAACCACCAAACACATCCTGTGTGATTGTCCAGCCTTGGTATGGATCAGGAGGAAACATCTGCACGTGGAAATCGCAGTTCCCGAGGAAATTGTCCGTTCCTCGACGAAAGATCTGTTATGCTTCATTAGGGAAGCAGAACAGCTTTAGTCAAGTTAGGGAGAGCATTATAGGTATAAAAGATATTTTTGGTCGCAGTGGCTCGCACCTTCTCTGCTGGGAGACTCCCTTTTTAAAATAATAATAATAAAATAATAATGGGGTCTCCCACGCCTCCTTCTGCCTGTTACATACATTTGCACAAAGTTTGTATACAATTTTTTGACCATTTTCAATCGTCGAAGGGTATACAAATTATGTGTCGGATGGTTCTAATTTTTTTTAAATTGAATTTTAACGAGAGCAACAGTCGCGCAAAACGCGACAGTTTAATTTGTTAAATTCATACACATATGCATATGCACATGCTTTGAAATTAATCCCGACAGATGACGCTCGCGCTTGGTGCTCACCCGCCTCTCTTGTTAGCTGACAGACGCACTTCGTTTTATGCTCATACTTTCTTAAATAACTTCTGTGTTTATTGCTCGATCGGATTGTAATTTAGAGACTACGTAGATATTTCATTCAGCTTAGTATATGTTAAAGTCAGAAAGTTATAGCTTTTATACAGCGCTTACAAATTGAGTTCAAAAATTACATTTTTGATTTACGGGGGCGGTGGGCGTGGCGCCTAACATTTGAAATAAACTTGATCAGCTTATAGTACACAAGAGTCTTCCTGCCAAATTTTGTAACTCTAGCTTTTATAATAGCTGAGATTTGTGCGATCACACAGACACACGGACAGACAGACAGACATGGCTCAATCGTCAAAGGGTATAAAAATCGATGACATATGCATGTTTTTAACCTTTACCAAAACTAATTTAAAGTATCGCTTGATACGCTTAAAATATCGCTTTTTACTGTAAGCATAATATTTGTCTGCCAAAGTTTGATTAATTTAGGATTGAGTACACAATTGTATGTTAGTTGGTACTGTACATTCACCTAGTCTGCTCAAATCAGACAAAATTTCTAACTTTAAACAAGCGTAATTAACCGAATACAGAAATAAAACCAACAGATAAGTTCCCAGTTATTCCCCTATAACATATTCGCTGGAAAATATTTCCTACAAACCTAATAGTTTGACACGACTGTTTAATCAACTGTTATGCCAGTGACGTTTTTTAAATGCCTTATATAGATACAAGTGAAACAAAATATGGAGGTGTCCGAATTTAGAGATACTGCGTACTTATCGAAGGTAAGTGCCGTACTGCATGGTACAACTATTCTCAAAATCATTACGTATTAACTCTACAGATTTTCTTATTTTTATAATTAAATATCGATAAAGTGTTTATACGTTAAATGTATTTAATGCGACCCACATACCTAGAACACAATAGAACTTTTGATAAGCAATAAAATGACTGCCGTTAGCAAAATATTTTTTTTTTTTTTCCTTTTATATAGTTTTTTTTAAGAGTTTAATAAAAAACCAGTAAGGAAAGCAACAGTCGCGCGACACGCGACAGTTGGATACCCTTCGACCTATGTTCTTATGTACATATGTATGTAGGCATATACATACATATGCTCATGCTTTGAAATTATTCCATCCCTTGTTAGCTGACAGAAGCACTTGGTCTTATGTTCTTACTTGCTTAAATAATTTTGTGTTTGTTGTCCGATCGGATTGTAATTTTGAGAATACGTAGATATTTCATTCAGCTTAGTATATGTTAAAGTCAAAATGTTGTATCTTTTATACAGCGCTTACAATTTGAGTTCAAAAATTAAAATTTTGATTTACGGGGGCGGTGGGCGTGGCACCTAACATTTGAAATAAACTTGATCAGCTTATAGTACACAAGAGTCTTCCTGCCAAATTTGGTAACTCTAACTTTTATAATAGCTGAGATCTGTGCGTTCACACAGACAGACGGACAGACAGACAGACATGGCTCAATCGACTCGGCTTGTGATCCTGACCAAGAATATATATACTTTATGGGGTCCTCCACGCCTCCTTCTGCCTGTTACATACATTTGCACAAAGTTAGTATACCCTTTTTTGACCATTTTCAATGGTCGAAGGGTATAGAAATAGTACATTTTATTTGTAAAATAATAACAGAAATAGTCAACAGACACCACACTCAGAAAGCAGCATCGCAAAGACATTTAGTTTATGCAGCTGTTTTGGAATGCAAGACTTTTCGATTCGGTAAAATTTATAAAAAGGCATGTTTAATAGAAATAATGATATTAGTTGGACTTAGGTTATTAACTCTTGTTACACGCTGCCCCAATTCTGTAAACGTGTTTGATGTTTCAGTTAAATTTCTAACGCGATATGTAGCATTTTTCCATTAAAACAGTTGTGCGTAATAACGTATAAAATTAAACCTACCAAAAGCTACTATATTGTCGAGTGCACCCAATTTCGAAAAAAGTAAAAACAAACAATTTCCAACAATAATGTATTCAGCAACAAGTGTGTTTATTACAAAAGTCTACTTACTCATTATCAAAAGTTTCAAATGTTTGTAGTAGATTTTAAATTGTTTATTATTATGGTTTTCAAGAGTTTAATAATACAGCCTTTACTTTTTATTTGTATATGGTATAAAATAATAACAGAAATAGTCCACAGAAACCAGAAGTGCCAGCATCGCAAAGACTCTTAGTTTATTCAGCTGTTTTGGGATTCAAGACTTTTCCATTTGGCAATATGTATAAAAAAGAATGATTGATAAATACAATGATAATATTTAAAGAGTTACGTAAAGAGATTGCATTTGTCGTCTTACGTTGCGAATTGCGAGTCCGGATGTCTGTGTTGACACACAAATCGCAGTTATTGTAAAAGCTAAAGACACCATATTTTTTGACTTTGACTTTAATTGCTGACTCAAGTATCTTACGACCAATACGCTCATCTTCGGCTTTCGTTTGGTTTTAAATAACCATGGTTATTATCCAATCGGATGTAATTTGGAGGAAATTCGCTAAATGTGATAACTTACTTAATAATCGGAAAGTTTGCGTGGCACGTTTGCGTGGCATTAGAGTTAAATAAAGTTGTAAAACGTTTACATATAACTTTATGCAAAATTTAGGATATCTTAGATTCGTGCAATTAATTTGACGATAAATGGGTTAATTAAATAATCACTACTTATCAATATCCGTCCTCGTCCGCGGGTGGAAAGCTAAATTAAAAATAATTTTGAATTGCACATGGTATACATGAATTACTCTTAAACTCAGACGAATATTGACGCTGATTAAGAATGTAGTATATTTACATATGTATTTGTTCCATTGGGCTTTCTTCTTTCCACCTGTTACTATCCTATCAAATTGTAAACACATAAGTTATTTAAGTAAACGTTTTATAAGTAATAATTCAAGCAACGTGCTTGTGTTTTTTGAATTGTGTGCTGGCAACTTTCTGTTAGTTGCGCTCTACTTTACTACCTACGTGTACTTAAAGGCCATAAAATGCAATGCTCGTCATTAATTTGGGCAATCCCTTCTCAATTTGAACTTTTACCTTTCGAATAACTTCTTTCTTCTCTTCTGTCTCCCTTTCAACTAGCAGATTGTATATAATAGTCAAAGTAAGGATTGTCTAACATATCCCAAACAGTGAAAAAACTAGTCACCCACGTATATGTATATATGTGTATATAAAGAAATTATATGTACATAAGATTTTAAAATTAAAGAAATAAAACGTTAAAAATTAACATGACTCTAATACGACCTCAAGGTAAGCAACAGCTGAGCAGTCCAGATATCAATGACATTTGTAAATAGTTATAGCAAACCTTTCGGGAAAACGAATATTGCTCGCTGTTCTAATTGGATTGCTCATGGGCTTCTGTATGGCTCAATTTATTTCCTATTTAACTATTTCGGAGAGCATAAGGTCCATCCGAAATGAGGTCACCTGGGGCTCTCAACACCGACATCATTTATCCGACTCCATAATATCCGAGGTTCAGAACGGACACCATGATCATTCGGGCGACAATTCTTCATTGGCCGACAAGGTTAAGAAAGAGGTGCGCTTGCTTTGTTGGGTTATGACAAATCCCACCAACCACAAGAAAAAAGCTCGCCACGTAAAGCGC
Source organism: Zaprionus davidi (assembly GCA_018903715.1). Taxonomy (NCBI): domain Eukaryota; kingdom Metazoa; phylum Arthropoda; class Insecta; order Diptera; family Drosophilidae; genus Zaprionus; species Zaprionus davidi. The sequence continues at coordinate 41,111 of JAEIGL010000043.1, forward strand.
ACTTGGGGCAAACGCTGCAATATTCTTTTATTTATGAGTTCTGAGGCAGATGACGAACTACCAACAGTCAAGTTGGACGTAGGAGAGGGACGCCCAAATCTTTGGCGTAAGGTGAAAGAGGCCTTCAAGTATGTGTACACACATCACTTCAACGATGCAGATTGGTTCTATAAAGCGGATGACGACACCTACGCTGTGATCGAGAATCTGCGCTACATGCTCTACCCCTATCACCCCGACACTCCCGTTCACTTTGGTTTCAAGTTTAAAACCTTTGTAAAACAGGGCTACATGTCAGGAGGATCGGGATATGTACTCAGTAAAGAAGCAGTTCGTCGCTTTGTGGTTGAGGGCATTCCCAATCCCAAGATTTGTCTTCCTGGAACAGTAGTCAACGAGGACATAGAAGTTGGGAAATGCATGGAAAACCTAAATGTGACGGCAGGCGATTCTCGGGACTCTAATGGACGGGGTCGCATGTTTCCTTTTATACCCGAACAGCATTTGATACCTAACAAAGACCCGAAATTTTGGTACTGGAATTACCAGTACTACAAGTCCGACGATGTGAGATTAAAGTTTTAAATCGATTTTGACGTTCGGGTTATAAGCTTTTGTTTTTTTAGGGACTCGATTGTTGCTCTGACAACGCTGTATCGTTCCATTATGTATCGCCCAATATGATGTACGTCTTGGACTATCTGATCTACCACCTGAAGCCCTTTGGCCTTCTGCGAAGCTCACAGAGGTTACCAGCTAAACTAAAAGTAGGCGAGTTCCTTCCACCACCCAGAGAAGAGACCTTGGCCAGCAACGAAGACTCTAAAGATGATGAGGACGATTTTCTAACAAAATCTACCACAACTGCATCGATAAACGTATCCGAGTCATTGACTTCGGATGAGGTCAATTCTATACAAATAAGGGGAGAACGTCAGTCAAGACTATTGAAAGACATAAAACAGTTGGATAATGATACGAAAGAACTGGAATTGCTCTATAAAAACAAGAAAATGCGTAAGGCTCATAGGCAATAATAATATGAATGAACTTACTCAAAAGAACTCATTTATATTTTTGATAATTATCAAATAGTAGAAAATTAAAGCTGACGCACATTAATGTACTATATCGTACAAAACATTATGTACACATATGTGAAATAATGAATTTTTCTGCATTCCTTGCACAGATCATGATTATTTTAAGTTTCGGATACATCTTTCTGACTATTACCTATTCATTGCTGACTATAATATTTACACAATTTCTCACTTATATTCAAATTTCAATTAGATCGGTTTTCATGTGCATGCATACTTTATCTTTGAAATCTAAAACAGCATTAACAACCGAGTCGATGGATCCATGTCTGTCTGTCAGTATTCTCGCCTATATCTAAGAGCCAGAGCTACCAAATTTGGTACCTATACTTGTACATATTGCAAGCACTTAAATTCCATTTTAAAATTTTACCACGCCCCTTTTTATTCAGTTAAATTTACTTCCTAGGTATTTTACAATTGCAATAAAAAGTGTCGCACACATTACAAACACTCTATTGCAAACGTTTTGTGTAAATTCCATTAGGATGGGAATAAGAAAGATAACAAGGCTTGTAAAATTTAAATCTTTTCATTTCTTTTTCTGCGAGTTTAACATAATTTCATTTATTTTTTATTTTTTAGTTTTATATAACACATATATTGTATATAGAGTGAATATATTGTATATGACCTTTAGTTTGATTGCATCGTTCCACTGGTTATAATATTATTTATAAAACAAATGTATGTTGAAGACATTTAAAATATATAATAACTCTTTGTTATTGAAGATTAAAAAAAAAACAATTATTTATAATTTTTAAATTATGTTCATGGCAACCCATCTCTGTAATGAGTATTTTAAGCTAAATCGAGATAATTATTTCCGTTAGAGTTCGCATTGAAGCTTAACATCTAATGGAAAACGTAAAGCTTAAACAACAACAACATTTGTCAAAAGACAATGACTGGGATTGATTGCATATGTTTCACAAAGTAGTCAACTTTGATCATCAGTGTTCAGAAAGTTTGGCGATGATCGGTCGCCACACCATGTAAATAATACCAAATACGCCGGATAAAGCTCTACTTGAAGTAAGCTTTTAAACGAGTAGCAACACTGCAAAATAAAATTGCTTTAAAAAGGAATCGATACAGGAAAAGTCCAAAACTGAAAAAACGAGCTTTCACCTCAGCGCTGCTAAAATTCCTAACCAGTTCTAGCAGTGAAGATATGAAGCTGTCTTCGATCACCAAGTAAGTTTGGCGATGAACACTGGTGATCAAATTTGCCTACTTTGTGAAACATATACTTGTTCAAAACCGCTCATTGTCTTTTGACAAGTTTTGTTGTTCTTTTGGCAGTACTTTTTTGATTGGCTTTTAATCTGGAATGCGACTTCTAACCGAAATAATTACCTGGAGTTTGCTTAAAATACTCATAATTATTTAATTTTTATAACATTAAACATTATTTTTAAATTTTTAAGTATAAAAGCTGTCTTTGCTAAAAACATTTTGCTTTAACCGTGCCAGTCATTTCAATAAAAAGTTCTAATTTTAAAGAAATCTCCAACAAGGTCGATAAGTTTTAAAACATGTCAATATCAATTAATTAAATAGTTCATAACCTTAACCAATGTACACCTATAAATTACTTTAAGAATCAGTGAAACGATTTTCCCCTGTTCTTTTTCTCCCTTATCCACAATTTATATTTTTACAACTTTCTACAATTTATATTTGTACAACTTTGACAATGATTGTCATTTATGAATGACTGATAAAAAGTATGAATGGCATTTGACAGTGATTTTTTGTGAACCCATTAATTTTTTTGTGTTCTCAATTCAAACCAGAAAGATAGGCGACCTTCCGCGTGCCGATGGCTTAATACCCTTCGAGGATCTTATTTCCTCCGCTCAGGCCCCTAGCTAGGCGAGTGCATGGTTGCACAATGACCCTGACCTGGCAGGTGCCCCCACGTATAATTATTTGAAAACCACGATGACGCAAAAATTACGGAATGTGCTGGTAATATAACAAGCCCAAAAAAAAAAAGTTTTATGATCTGGGTAAGCGGCATATGCAGTTATATTTATTTTGTATTTTGTATATGTATTTTATTTCTAACTGATTGTTTCTATTACAATGTCATAGAGTATAGTGGTTCAACTTTAATGCCATGAAAAAGTAAACGTCGACTACTTTCTTATATTGATTGGTACTGATAACATGTTTTGCAATACAATATTTGTCTTCATACAACACCCCTAATTTCAGCAGATTGCTCCTATGGCAACTATAACCTATAGTGGCCAGATTAATAAAATTGAATATACATACATATTATTTATATAGAAAAAGTGTGATAGGTTAATTTGGTTACATTATCTTGAAAATAACATAAATAGGTCCAAACCGACTCATGCTGACTTATTTGCAGAGTGCAGCAAAAAATAGCACGTGTGCCAGTTTCCTCAAGAGACTAGGTTGCCTTGCAAGAGACAGTCACGGATAAAGGGAAACACGGTGAGATGGACAAGCATATGTACATACGAGTACACTTTATGCAGTCGGAAAAATCTCTTAAGATGCGTTGCAAACTTCTGCCGAAAATCAATATACCCTCTGTAAGGGTTTACAAATTTTGCACTCATAGTTAGCACTAAGTAAACGTGTTCTGAAAACAATTGTATGTCTGGTCCATGATTTTAAAAAGTAGTGTTATAACAGTATTATAACAGTGGTAGAATCGAATCAATATGTAACATAAGTATATGCAAGTATGCTTTACTCCGTTATTTCGCCAGGTGGTCATCGTAGTTCGATGTGGTTCGACCACGGTTTGAGAAAAGAGTGACACTATATGCAGATGTAGTGCGTTTAATGTGAAGTGGCTGCGTGGGACAGAGATGACAGTCTGTTGTTTGCGATATGGAGTGTGTATAAGCGAAGACTGCAGGAATGCTGCAGCGAGTGACATTCAATTTGAGAACTAACTAATGAACGCACCTTTCACATTATTCTGCTGTATCAAATGCTTAAGTTGTGAAATATGGACGATGTATTTTTTTCATTTGAATGATATGAATGACTGTGTAGTGAGTAATATGTAGTAAGTATACCAAAAATAAGAACGGTATAGTACTGTTCAGTATTGCTGCCCTGAAATAAATTCATTCATGCAGATCTCTAGGTTATTTATCACTACTTTGTTGAGGGCGGTTTTAGCTCACCTAGTGAGAGCTTTTGAGGAAGAGCTTCGGGGATATTGCTTATACCATAGGGTTTCAGATGATATATCAAATAATCAAACACATAAATTTGCCTTGGCTTAACGTAGTGAAAAGAGATGGCACTATTTGAACAATAGACAAGACCCTAGGGAAAGATTACTCTTTAATTTTTCTTTAGCAATAGACAGTATGACCTCACCTCATCCGTTTTGTAGTAGGTATATTGCCAATACCAGTAATTTTTTTCATTGTGGGGTGGAAGCAAATGTTCATCGGGCTCGAATGGAAAGAATCGACCTCGTCCTATGGAATCCCTTGAATTGCCTGCCACAACTTTTACATTCTCCATACACAGTCCTAACTCGACATCTTCTTCGCCTTCATCGCGCTCCTGGCACAGTTGCGGATTTGGAAGAACCTCCCTTACGAACCGACGAACTGCCTCCCGACTGAGAACATAACCGGATACACCTGACATGTATCCCTGCTTCACGAACGGCTTGAATTTGCAACCAAAATAGACAGGGGTCTCAGGGTTGTAAGGGTAGAGCATGAAGCGTAGGTTCTCAACAATTGTGTAAGTATCATCGTCTGCCTTGAGGAACCAGTCCGCATCGTTAATGTGGTTTTCGTAGATGTATTTGAAGGCCGCCTTGGTTTTTCCCCAGAGTCTATTTCTCCCTTCAGCTATGGGAAGAACTACCGTGTCAAGTGCAGCGCGTACCCCAAGTTCGGTGCACGTGGATAGCCTTCGTCTGATGGTTCTCGGGAGTGGTCATTATCGAGCAGAGTATGCGAACCTTGCTGAGCAGTCCAGCTGCTACGCTGCTATTTTCGATAACATTCTCGTGACCTTGCTCGACAAGCTTAGAGCTGTGACGTACATATATTATTTCCCACGTAATGCTCGTAGTAGGTTAAGCACGCACCTTGTTTGCAGTTAGTGGAGTACAAAAAGAGCTCAGCTAGGAAGAACCCAACAATGAGCCCAGCGATAAGAAATACAATAGACCGTTTATTGGACCGCCCTAAAGAGAAATAACAAACCAATTGATCGTGACTATCTGATTACTTATACCATCCATAAACTTCACTTACCTTCGTTAAGCAGGGATCGTCCTAATTGAGTGTTGACACTCATTTAGACGAAGTACTTGTTATGCGACCAAAAATAAAATGAACCTTTCTACGTATCACTTGGATTACAATATTAATTATTGATGGCAGTCGCTCTTAAATTTTATTCGTATATGCGCTATTTGCGTTAGGAAACATTATGGATTTTTCGACATTTGTGGGAATTCCAATCGCATTGCAACTGTGAGTACCTTTTAAGAACCGCTGGTTAAATATTAAAATTGCAATGTTTTTTAACAAATAAATCAGCTAGTTTTTGAGCGATGGATTTTAAAAAATTCATGGTCTATATATATTCTGAATCAGCATCAACATTTGAGTCTGTCTATCTGTTTGAATAAGAGCTAGAGTCTTCAAATTTTGTGACATCATACGTATATATTGCAGTGTCTCAAAGGTTTTTTAAAATTTGGACACGCCCCTTCCCGCCTCTGTCGTAATAACTATTTAAAAACTACAATATTTACTCAACAACTAAAATTGTAAATCTTACATGACAAATACTTTGCCAAGGGCGTTAATTTCATTTAAATCGGACTATAAATAAGTGAGATATGATACGAATTAAACTCACTTTGAACATATATTCTAAAGAAGATCTAATTTACGCAAGCATCAGTGATGGGCCACGACGCGTCATCTTTGATTGTCGACAGCGTTACGTCAAGAATGCGTCGACAATGTCATGAATGCGTCGACAATGTCATTAATGCGTCGACAATGTCAACTATGTAGACAATATGAAGAGTTGGTCTCCGGCGGAGATATTTTAAAGTACTTTATGATAAGGAAATTAAGCGTTCACTAGTTTTTTGGAACTTGGCGAAGATAAAATATCCAAATTTAGCAAGATTAGCTACAAGACTTTTGAAAATACCGGCTTCTTCCGCTCAAATTGAACGCATTTTTTCGAGCTAGGCTCATGTTCATTCATGTGCAAGAAATAAGCTTTTATTTGAAAGATCAAAAAAACTTGTACATATATATTATTCATTAAGAGTTAAATATGTTTCAGAAGATGACGATAACGAATATAATAAAATGAATAAATTGTTCTTTATTTAATAAAATGTATTATATTTTCTTTACTATGCCATTGTCGACGTGTCGTCTTCAAACATTGTCGACATTCGATTGTCGACACGTAGACAATCGTGTAGTCTACACCGTGTAGTCTACGCGGCACCACTAAGCATCGAACATATAGAGTACTCAAACAGCGGAAAATACTCATCTGATGCAATGCAGAGACTGGGACCCCTGAACACGAAGTGTTTCAAGAGTGAGCGATCGGCTTTGTTCGGTAGAAACCGAGAGAAGCGCACATCGGCATCAAGTCAGTCGCACAACGACACCGGAACGATGAGTACAGGTGCATTTCTTTGCGCTCTGCGATCGTTTCAATGTATGCGTGAATGTATGCACGGCCTGCGTATGAATGTATGCGTTGCTAGTGAAGTTTGGCAATAGGCAAATGCTTCGGCCAGCGCGCTGGCAGCCTGAAGTCAATTTTCTGTTTCGGCGTCGAGAGCCTAGAGACAGGCACAGTGGCCAAAATGGGTTTTTTTGCGCGAAAATTTTAAAACTTTTGAAAACATGTGTCTTGTTCTATGAGGATAATTTTATTTAGTAATTACATATTTATGTATTCCGAATTTTTTATTTTAATTCATATATTTTGTCAATATTGGTAAACTCATGTACAAAATAAAAATATAATTATCACAACTTTTTTTTTGATATTATAACTTTGCTCTACAAAATATAATATAATTATCAATTTTCAATTCCTCTTCTCAAAAATTAAACATAAATACACATGTTTTCTGATGCTAAAATTATTACCACCAAATAACCATTGTGGATCACTGTAACTCGGTCTCTTAGCTCTCGATGACAAAAACAAAAACAAACACACAGTTGATTTCACGCTGGCCAGGCCCGTAGCTAAAAGTGTGCAGGGTGTGCGGTACAGAAGGGCTCTCAACAGTCAGGGGATCACTGTTACCAAACATAAAAATGTTATTAATGCGGATATATTTGAAAAATTTAATTCCTTTGGTAAACACAAATTTATTTATTAATTAAGGTAATTTAAGTAGGAGTCCCTGATAAGTATTGCACAGGGGCCCGTAAAACCCTCACTACGGCCATGTGTCTCAGTCTTTTGGCTCTCGACGCCGAAACAGAAAATTGACTTCAGGCTGCCAGCGCGCTGGCCGAAGCATTTGCCTATTGCCAAACTTCACTAGCAACGCATGCATTCATACGCAGGCCGTGCATACATACACGCACACATTGAAACGATCGCAGAGCGCAAAGAAATGCACCCGTGCTCATCGTTCCGCTGTCGTTGTGCGACTGAGTTGATGCCGCTGTGCGCTTTTCGCGGTTTCTAACGAAGAGAGCCGATCGCTCACTTGTGAAACACTTCGTGTTCAGGGGTCCCAGTCTCCGCAGTGCATCAGATGAGTATTTTCCGCTGTTTGAGTACTCTATATGTTCGATGCTTAGTGGCGGCACATCACTGGCAAGCATACCGAAGTTCAAATCTAGCGTCAGACACAGTATTTTATTAAACTTTTTATTTGCATTGTATGGTAACAGAATGTAATGTACATCCCTAATTAAACATATGTATGTGATATCAAGTACATATCATATGTTTTATCGAAATCGATATCTTTGAGCAGGGTTGCCACCCGGTGTAGGAGGACTAACTTTACTAATGTTGCAAAACGTGTAAAATACTAGTTACTCATCCCGTAACTATCACTTACTTAGCTTCCGCTGTACAAGCTTCCTCTTTTGGCTTTGAAAAGTCAATAATTTTAAACTCAGTGAAAGACATTAAGCATCCGGCCATTTATCACTAATATTTGTAATAAAAAACATCATGTAAGTTTGCCTGATTACGCACATCAGCGTATTTCAGTATATTACTTATAAATTTAACGTCTTACAGAAAAGAGATGGCGTTTTCGCCCAGCGCAGTTCTTACTGAGAATTGCTGCGGCAAAACAGACTGACTGGATACAGAAACCAGCGAAGACAAGCGTAATAGGACCATTTGCAACGGTGCAACAACATTGGCACTTCAACCCGTCATACGCGCACACATAGGCATCTACATTGGCATTTCAACCCGTCACACATATACATATACATTGTCAACGCGACCTGCTACGGGGTGCATGCGCCAATGTACAGTTGCGTATGTGTGATATACTGAGAAAAACAAAATAGTATACAGGCCACACCAGCACTACATAAATACAAGCAAATATTTTTTTTTTTTGTATTTATAAATATAAATACCTACCTCTCAGTGTAAAGTGCAGTGCTATACCTACACCCACTTTTTATTCACACACACACATTCACACACTTGCTATAATAAATTCTTAAATTTTGCCTAATCTCAAATTAAAAATGGTGCTAAAATAAAAAAATTAAAACAGTGCTAAATTTTCAATAAAAATATTGCTAAAATCTAAAAACTATATTGCACTAAAACAATTACAGAAAATATTGCACAACAATAGAAACTAAATCGTAATATATTGCAAATAAAGATATTATGAGGAATGTATGTATATATAATCTAACTCGTGTGTATATTTCTTGCTTAAAGCAAATGCCATTTTAAAATGCAAAATACTTTAAATATTTCTGCCAAAAATATTTAAGTGAAAGATAATGATAATTTTTAATAATTATAAAGTTATTTAGTTAAGTTATGCTTGTGTTAAAGAATTTCTTTTCTTTTTCGCTGGTTTAATTCAATGAATACACATTCTGACTTGAAATTTGAAAAAATGTTTTTAAATAAGCTTTTATTCTGAATTTGCTTGATATTATTAGGTTAGGTTTTTGAACCTTACTTATGTGTGTGCAGACCACATATATTTTTCAATATGCGTGTATATGAAATCTAACAACATTTAAACAGCAATAAAGCAACATGCAACTCCACATTATTTAGGCCCAAAGGATGGATTGGATGGATCATACACTTACATTTATAAAATATATTCATGCACATATATAATATATATATATAAATTTACCAATACCTTTATGCAAAGCGGAATGAATATTAAGCATATGCACTGCTAAATATACTATACCTTTAAAATAGTTCTTTTGATTTGAATTAAATATCTTTAATTGGCATCTACAGTTTAAGATGCGACCTTTACTATAATGAATATAAACAAAAATCATATTTCTGTAAATATATATAATTAAACATTTTAGCAAAGAAAAGCAAAACAATGCATTAAACCATATATAAAAATGTCTATTCTTTATTAAATTTAAATATTTAACGTTAAGTAACAGTAAAACAAAAACATGAATTTAAACTACTGAAACTAAACAAAAAAAAAAAAAAACCAAAATGAGTTAGTATAAATATAAATAAATAAAAATAGGTTAATGATTAGACATTCAGGGAATACTTTCAAACACAAATCAAGACATCTCTCAACATAAAAATTTAAATATTCCAACTTTTTATTCCTACTCATGTGTGAGCATAAATTTAAACATATAATATGTTTCTTCTCCCTCCCAATGGCTACAATACTAATAGTATTATTTAATTTTTTTTTTTAATAAAATTTGAATATTATAATGTGTAAATAACATAACTGAATTTTTCCTTGAGACGAAATAGTGTAACGACATGATGAGATAAAACATCAATTTGGGATTCCTTTAACATCTTTTGGAATCAAGGTAGGGTGGGTGTAGAACGATCTTACATCTAACAGTCTCGATAACATTACAAGTTTCTATGATCATCCACAATTCTTCAGTAAATTCTGAGTAATATCCCTTTAATGCAATATAACAGAAGTTTTTTTTTTTGTTTTATATATTGTAACGCCGCATGAAGCGCCGCCACTATTTAATTTTTATTCTTAATATATTAATTAAAATAAATAGATACATAAGATATCTCTAAGTCGAGTATACCCCGCAGTATTGTCAAACAGAACACAGGCAGCGAAGTAAAGGCAGGGGCATAGGCAGGAACTAGAAAACAGGGTACACAACATAGGAAACCCCAGACACTGGGCACCCATGCCTAGTAACGGTGCCTCGGTACCCAGAGCTAGCGCACAGTCGAACACTTGCACTAGTAACGGTGCCTCGGTACCCAGAGCTCGCGCACTTTGTCAGGCAGCATAGCACATTTGCACAAGCAACGGTGCTTGGGCATCCAGAGCTCGTGAACAGGCAGCACAAGGCAACGGCACAGGCAACGGCATCGCGACCAATTTTAGGGCAGCGGCGCCAGACAAGCAGTGACACTCAGCCAGCAGCGACGCTAAGTCAGCAGCGACGCTAAGCCAGCAGCGACGTTAAGCGAGCAGCGACGCCGGACATGCAGCGAAATGCGAACGGCGCCGTGCAGGCAACGAAGTGCGAGCAGAGTCACAGCAGCCAGGCATGATCGGCCGAAGGCAGCGGCGACATGCAAGCAGCAGCGGCAACATGTACGCAGCAGCGGCGATATGTCTGCAGCAGCGAAAGGCAAGCTGCGAAAACTAGGCCAAGGGCAGTTGATCGGAAGCAGCTAACTAAGCCGGCAGCAAAGCTCTCCCACGGGGAACAAAGAATAAAAGAAAAGTCCAAGTACAGTGCCAGCCCAAGGACCCCTAAGCTAAGAAGGATGAATCCTGTCGCAGGAGAATCGAGGTGAGCCTGTAGAATCAAATATTGAAAGCCTAGTTTCGAGCTTAAACGTAATGGTGCGCAGTAGGCAGGAAGGCAGGGACTAACTAGGATAAGAACTAGTGCTAGGAAACAACGAGCAACGTGCTAGGAAACAACGATGAATAAAACCATGTTATTAAATATTAAATGAAACACAACCCGCAGTGATTATTTAAAATACCCAGTGATACATATTCTCCCCTCTAGAGCATTGTGAAAGTGTCGTGTACGTGTGTGCCTGTGTGAGGTCACGGGCGTTCTGCACGACCAACGATCGACCGTGCGGGGTGTCGTGAGTGAGCGATAGTTGGCGAGCGGGGTGCGTGAGCGTGCATTTTCACTAGTTGCGGATGGTAGAATACACCAACGAGCGACTTGTGAGAGTGCAAGCGAGAGCGCCCGCGGCCACGTGCGTTCCTCACGATAAGCCGCCGGCCAGGCACGCGTGACACGCGTGCACGTGAGCCCCAAAGAGCCGCGTGGTGGTAGAGTCCACTACCACACGGCCAGCAAGCGCACGTGCGTGCCGTGGACTATGTACGTCTCGTATACCCTGTACATATCCCCGTAGGGTATGACCTGCTAATAGCCTCTCTTGCTAAAGTCATAGTAGTCCTAGTATTTATATATTTTCTGTAAAGACCCTGGCGAGACTGAGATATGTACTTCAGCCTGAGAAAACATCCTTACAATATCCATCCTAATCCGGCATAGGAACTAAATAAAATTAAAGTTTTATGTACATAATGCGGTATTTGTCTAGGGCATTTCGTTCATCGGTTTTTATGGTCTTCGACCCCCCACCCGACTTTAGCTAGCCGTAACAAGGGTCCCCACCGACTGTAAATACCCGATGTTATTTGCACAACCGTCTTGTACACTTGTACCCAGACATACCATTCTTTTCGCATAGAGTATATATCTTGCCTTTGAGTTATATGCATGGTTTGTCAAACATGGTTACAGTTACAGCCCAGCGCGCTGTGATATAGCCGCTATATACAAACTAAATTATTTAATAAAATTTCAATAAAAAATAGTTTTTCATTATTTTTTTTTCATATTTATTATTAAATATGAAATACAATCAAATTATAATTGTTATAAATAATATTATTTATTTATAAATAAAGTTTACTATTTTTATTTTATTTAGCACGCATCAAAAAGACGCGAGCCAAAAGTAAACAATTCGTTCTTCAATGCCGTCACTCTTTCCGTATTTTGTCTGTTATGACTTTGCAAGTTTAATATGATTCTCATTGGATGTTGTTATTATGTTTTGCTCTCAATATTTTGCAATTAAAATGCTAGAACATAACAGCGATCATAAGCCCTTGCAAAATTATGAATGTGCGAGTGGGACGCCCGTACATACATATCTGCATATCCACATGTATGTTAGAGATGGGCGCGGGCCAGGCCTAAGGGTAAAAGCCCGGAAGGCCCGGCGTGCTTGGTTCGGGCCGGGCCCCCTTTAAAAAAGTTCCGGGCCGGGCCTCAAAAATTCGAGTCTGGCTCGGGCCGGGCCGCGCCGGGCCCCCTTTAAAAAAGTTCCGGGCCGGGCCTCAAAAAACAGGCCCGCGCCCATCTCTAATGTATTGGCATCCCACTTCAACACACATTATTGCACGCATGTACACGGTCCGCCATCTAAAATTTTTTTTGAACTAGCGGTTATTTTGAGTGTGGTAACACTGATGTTACATCTGATTTGACAGAAAGTTAGTTTTATCCTTCCGCTGAACGAAAATGGTTGTGTATACGATGGGGGAACGCGTTAAAATAGTGCAGATGAGCGCTTGGCCGAAGACCCGGAATTGTGGGAAAAATACCCACGGAAAAAACCCAAAAAAAAACCACCCCCCCCCCCTTATTGCGCTTTCTTTTTAAAAAAATTGAGAGAGACCGGCACAATTATTGATAAACCAACGCGTGAGAAACCAAAAAAAGTGTGTTAATTTTTGCGGCAGGAGCCGCCGTTACGGTCAATGGAGAACGCTACCGCGCCATGTTAACGGATTGGTTCTTCCCGGAAATCGAAGAGGAGGACTTGGACAACATTTGGTTCCAGCAAGACGGCGCTTCGTGCCACACAGCCAACGTTAGGACCGAATGCCTTACCAAGTTAAGAACAGACCATCTCAACTTTGAGGATATTGCTGACTTTTTGCTGAATTTCTGTAAAAAGTACAAAGACTTGTTTTACACAGAGGACAAAAAACTTATATTTACAAGCAAAATCAAAGATCACATTCGGACAACAGATGATTCACCGGTTTACGTTAAATCTTATCGGTACCCATTCTCTCTGAAAATGGAAGTTAAAAAGCAAATAGATTCCATGCTAAAGCAAGATATTATCAGAACTAGTTACTCGCCATGGAGTGCCCCAGTCTGGATCGTTCCCAAAATGTCAGACTCCTCTTCTATAAAAAAATGGAGATTAGTGATTGACTACAGGAAACTGAATGAGAAAACTATTTCTGATAAATATCCAATTCCGAATATAAATGATATACTATACTAGATCAATTTTATTTTATTTTAGCCTTTCCGTTCCTTATTTAATTTGATTTAACACTCTGAATTAATATTTCTTTGACTCGTAAGTTGAGCTTCTGCTGTCTGGTGTTTTTGATCATCGCATTGCTTTATTAGTGTCTGCTTTTTTACTTTTTATTTTGTACATATTAATTTATGTGCTTCTTTTCATTTCACTTTGTGCTTTTTAGTTGTGAGAGAGTAATTTTCTCTTATACCACTAATACTCTCTCGCGCTCTCGCTTCATAAGTGCGGTTTGGTTTGTGTTTTTGTGTGGCTTAATACAAACACATAAAGTCTCGCTCTCGCTCACTAACGTAAGCAAGCATTGTTTTTGGTATTTATTTTTTCTATTTTTCTTTACTGTTTTCCTCGCTTCAATTCTAAAACCGTATTCTTTCTCTCACGAACTTTTGCTTTTTCTACTTTGCTTTACTCCCATCTATAATCTCCTACATTTATTAAGGCTTACCTAAAATGATCTCTTGTTCGGCAAAGATTTGTAAATGCTCAGCTGATCCAAAGGCAGAATTTATTGGCTGCTGGCTACTGTCACCTAAAATGCGCCGATCTAACTATCCGAATTAGGGAAGCAGTTAATAACAAGACTGGCTTAAAGTGGTCTTGTAAACAGTGTTGAATGAGTGAATCTGATTTGCAAAAAATTGTGCAAAAATTGTATTTACAATTTATATTCCGAGTTTTTATCAATTTAACTCTCTTAAAGCCATTGACGATCCCTTAGTAATTCCTGTATCATCACCGAAAGTACCTCCCCCAAATCATATAGTGGAAACTAATATCTTCCAACCCTCTGCTGATCTTATATTGAATTTAAATTCTCCTACTCCTTCATGCTCTAAAACCGTTCATGCTCGGAAAACTTCTGTTCCACACAATGCCTCCGTCCCTAATCCTCCTACCTCTTCCAATTCGTCTTGCTCTATTCTGAGTGTAAACAATTTATCCTTATTAACTTTACCCGTGATTCCCCCGAAACCGATCCAACATTTGTTGCAAAGTGATTGGGGACAAATCAGTAAAACCCAATCAGATCGGTGGGTTAGTGTTAATTGTTGTTAAGTAGTTAAGAATGGATAGTTTGACCGAATTAAGGGAGGACTCTGAATTGAAAGCTTTAAACAGTCTATTGTAATCAGCACAGAGAACTCGAAAGGGATCATGCAAACTATAATTGTTATGACAAAAGTCCACGGAGAGTGGCAAAAAATTACGAGTTACTCTAGAAGGAATACAGAAATTGATTTGGTTAAGCAGAATAGCGGAATCAATGTCGTACTTGATTAGTTTAAAAAGAAACGTGACACCTAACTTGATACGACGATTAGTAAGAGAAGGTAGGTTAATAGGAAGGAGTCTACTAGAATAAGGTGGTAAGTCTACACCTGGTACCCAGTTGAAACTACGCAAAGCGAAAAGTAAAAATTGCTTTTGATCAGACTCAATTCTTTTTTGATGAATCTGATATTGCGGCGACCACACGCAACAACCATATTCAAGAATTGGACGAACAAGAGAAGTGTAAAGTAATTTTGTCGTATAATGATCTCTAAATTCTTTGGCCCATCTTTTTATGAAACCAAGTACTCGAAATGCCTTATTGACAATTTGTACAATGTGACGATCAAATTTCAATCTATGATCAAAGAGAATACCTAGATCGTTTACCTCGGTTATTCTTGAAAGCGAGGTTAAATCAAATGTATAGTTGAACACGTGATAGCTGACATACAATGACATAACTTTGCACTTTAAACAGTTAAGATGCAGCAGATTATGCCTGCACCAAGCAAAGAGCAAATCAAGATCTGTTTGGAGGAAGTTAAGTGTAGCATCACTATACGTCAAACAGAGTTTCACGTCATCAGCATACATAAGGATATTAGACTGAAGAAGTATTGAAGGAAGATCGTTGATAAAATGGTTAAAAAGTAAAGGTCCAAGATGGCTGCCCTGAGGAACACCAGAAGTTACTATGATTGGCTTTGAGAGACAGTATTTAAAAAAAACTCGTTGAGACCTGTTAGTTAAATAATCGCATATCCACAAAATGAGCTTTTGTGGAAAACCGATTAAATTTAACTTATGAATCAAAAGACTATGATTTACGGAATCAAATGCTTTACTGAAGTCAGTATAGACGACATCGGTTTGCATTTTCTTTCGAAATCCTATAGTAATGCGGGAAGAAAATTCTAGAAGATTAGAAGCAGTAGATCTTGACTTTACAAACCCATGTTGATGGGGCGAAGTTATTGATTTACTCATAAAGGTTAACTGAGACAGACAATTTGGATATACACCTATAGTTCTTCACATCATGGTTCGGTTCACTTTTGTGAAGAGCAATGGAAAAAGAGTTTTTCCAAATAGGTGGAAAATAACTGTTAGACAGTAACAAGTCAAACAGCTTAAAAATAGGTTTTAGATGTGAATCAGGGCCAGGAGAGAAAAGGGGCTTAATAGAATTCAGATCACTAAGTAAAGAAGTTTTTTTAATAGTAGGACAAAAAAGAGTGTTAAAATTATTAATTAGGTAAGGGTAAGGATGTATGGAAGAGCTATACGGATTAGTTGAGTAGGTAGATTGAAAAAAGTCTGCAAACAAATCGACTGCAGCCTGATCAGTGGTTGCTTCATTTTCTCCGAAAATCTACTGGATCTACGTTTCAGGTTGACAAAGTTGTAAAACTGCTTAGCGTCCTGAGCGAACTGCAAACGACAACGACTCAAATACTCGTTGTAACAATTTGCATTTAGAGCAATAAAGTTTGCTCTAACAGCAATATATCTTGAGAAGTCAAAAGGTTTACGAGTTAGTTTAAATTTTTTAAAATACCGAGATTTCAAATTTTTTAACCTCATAAGTTCACGAGAGAACCAAGGTGGCCTGTTTGACTTTACTGGGAAAGCAAGAGGAACCATTGGTCGAAAAATGAATTCATGGAGGAATAAAAAAATGAGATACAAGTATTTAGGTCAGAACATGAATAAGAAAATGACCAATCATGTTCTAAAATTAAATGATTAAGTTTTCCAAAATCGGTCTTACGGAAACAACGTAATTTTACTTTACGACGAACAGATGCAGTTTGCATTGGAGTATGCAGAGCTAGTACAAGGTCAAACCTAGGATAGTACGGATCTTCAGGATGTACTAAGGGATCAGTTCTGGAGGTAGTGTTTAGAAGTATATCAGAAGAGAAAACTAAATCAAGCATTTTACCGCTACAATTAGGAATACTATTAATTTGATATAAAGATAGTTCTGATAGGTCATTTAAAAAAGAATTATAGATAGAGGGCGCCAGAATACCGGATTGAGATGACCAACCAACTTCTGGTAAGTTAAGATCACCAAAAGCTAGTGGATAATCTCTATCAGATAGTTTGGATAAATGAAAGATGGTCCAAGTAGACGGAAATATGAGATGAGGGGGGAATAATATAAATGGAAATTTGATACGGTGTTACTTTTACACATACGAATTTTAAAAGTCCACTATGGTCAATTGAAACTAATTCAGAAGAAAGGTCTGACTTTACAGCTATTAGAACACCACCTCCTGTTCGTGATAAACGATCACATCTGAAACAGGTGTACGTGTCTGGGAAAATCGAGCAACTTTCAACTTCTGGTTTCAACCAAGTTTCAGTAAATATTAGGCCTCTAAAGCCTCTAACGTTTTGGTAGGCAAGAAAAAGAGAGGTTACATTTTGATAAGAGAAAGAAAGACACGAACTTAGTTTTTTGTCGTCGTCTTATTAGGCGCAGTGGTCTGGTTTGGCAAGCTAAGTCTAATCGGCTGCCGATTCTTTTTCTTCTTTGTCTCGAATTCTTTAACCATAATATGAGCTGGCTAAAAATCAGCCGTGCATATGAGGTTAAAACATTCATTGGGGACACAAAGTTTAAAGGATAATACGTCCTCTTCATAAGAGAACTTAAAATTTTCCACCTTTATCTCAGCGGCTTGTATTTTATCTTGAATATAAGCCATGACATCATCAGATGTGAGATCAGGGGCAAGCCTGGAAACAAAGATTTGCTTCCTCGGGTGAATCCCTACAAGAGGCTTGGGCACCACTGATAAAGAATTAGTGGTTGTAGCCCTGGGTAAAGCAGACACAGGTATCGAGACTATGGTAGGTGATAACGTAGAGGGCATGTTTGGCGTCATTGGCTGCAGAGACTTGTTGTTGACAGATTCGGAAACCGAATTCTTCTGAGCTGCCGATCTCGTTACCACAGATGTGGTGATCGGTTTCAACGGCTGTGTCAACGGAGTACTATGCTGAGCGGAGGCGGTTGAAGGCAGAATAACAGCAGACACTCCTCGCAGCAATAGTACAGCCCAATGCGCTTAGCTAAAGCATCAGCAGTTGTACCATTCACATTGGCACATTTGGCATCTACGACATTATCACACAGCCAACATAGAATGCTAGGTTGAGCAGCGCATGTAATCTCGCTTTGACAGGTTTTAATAGCACAGATAAGATTTCCTTCCATTATATTAAGACACCACTGTAAAAGAGTAGCCAAATAAAACGTTCAAAAAAACTAAGAGCAAACTCCGTAAGAAAAGAGCAAATGTTAAGTAGGCAAATGTTAAGTAGCTGTCGTTACAGTAACTGCAACAACAAATGCACAGCGCAAACGAAAGTAGGAGAGAAAGAGCGAACTGGAAAAAGTAAGCGCGTTCGCGACAGAATCTAAAAATAGACTAAGCTACCAAGCAATACAATAACAAAACTAAAAATAGTTGATGTTAACAAAGAAGCCAATAGCAAACCAATTACCAAACAAAATCGTTTGACTAATTTAATAGAAAGTACTCGCGAGTGAACAGATTTATATAGCAAAAGAATAGGAGAAAACACTATAAGGAGTATCAGTAAGCTTTTGTTACATGGAACACCGGTTATTCAAAGATATCTAATGAAATTCGGGAAGCAAAAGAAAAACACGTCTGTTCACTTGAAGAGCTAGCTAACATATTGATGTAAAAACATACATCCTTTCTAAAGTTCAGACTGATAATTTAGTCGTGGAAAAATTCAACTTTAAATTTCCCAGAGAAATATCTTCTTTTAAAATTATAGTAGTATTTTGGCTGAGCATTTCCCAATTGTGTGTAACGGACCTTTTTGGCCGCCTGACCTAATTGTTAAGGAGTTTACTCCTAAACAAAAGACCAATACACCTGTTACCCTTCCTTCGCTGACCGTTGAATCCCCAAACGGAACAGCAAACGAGAGCAACAGTCGCGCAAAACGCGACATTGGAATACCCTTCGACCTATGTTCCCGTGTAGTTTAATTTGTTGAATGCATACACATATGCATATGCACATGCTTTGAAATTAATCCCGCTCGCGCTTCTTGCTCGCCCACCTCTCTTGTTAGCTGACAGAAGCACTTGGTTTTATGCTCATACTTTCTTAAATAACTTCTGTGTTTATTGTTCGATCGGATTGTGATTTGGACACTACGTAGATATTTAATTCAGCTTAGCATATGTTAAAGTCAGAAAGTTGTATCTTTTATACAGCGCTTACAAATTGAGTTCAAAAAATAAATTATTGATTTGTGGGGGTGGTGGGCGTAGCACCTAATCTGCGCCGAGTATATAGGAACCTTCATTCCAAATTTGGTGTGTCTATAATAGCTGAGATCTGTGTGTTCATCTGGTTATCCGGACATCCAGACAGACAGACATGGCTCATACATTTGCACAAAGTTAGTATACCCTTTTTGATCATTTTCAATGGTCGAAGGGTATAAAAACTTAAAAATTGTAAAAAGCTAAATTCTAACCTCTTTGTTGCCTATCAAAATGTTCGATGCCTAAATACTAAACTTTCCAAACTGTTTACTGATAGTATATCTTTTGTCTATCATAATTTAATATTTACTGAGACTTGGTTAAAACATGATATTGTAAATAGTGAAATCTTTTCTAATAAGTATTCTTCTTTCAGATGTGACCGTTTGTCACGATCTTGAAGAGGTGTTCTTATTGCCGTTGACTCAAATCTGTCTTCTGATATTGTTTCAATAGACTGTCTGCCCAATTTAGAATTCGTGTGCGTTAAAATAACTTCAGTTTATGTAACTTGCTCTTACATTCATTCTTCCTCAGAAACTTCTTTGTATGTAGAACACCCCACTTGCATTAAATCTTCTATAAATCAAAACTTTCGGATAGACTACCTTTTAGTTTTTGGTGATTTCAATTTACCTCAAATAAATTGGTCCGCTCATTCACAAGTTTTGATTCCTTTCATTTTTAACCCATTTATCAATGGACTCTCTGAACTATTCTTTTTTTTAAATTAACAATTTTTATAACCATAAAGGCAAAATCCTTGATTTAATTTTCACTCCTGATACTCACATTAATAACATTTCAAATTTTCAATAATTGTTAACTCTGTTTCGAATTCACGCTGCTTCCGCAAAACTGACTTTGTGAGGCTTAATAATCTAATTTTAGAACACGATTGGTCCTGTTTTTATGGATGCTCGAACTTAGTTACTTGTACTTCATATTTTTATAATACCTTGAACAAATTTTTCGACGAGTGTGTTCCACGTGTATATCCAGCCAAGACCAAAAGTCTTCCATGGTTTACTCGTGAATTACTCAGGTTGAAAAACTTAAAATCTCGGTATTATAAAAAATTTAAAAATACGGAAAATCCTTCCAATTTTTCTCGTTATACTGTTGCAAGCGCTAACTTTATTGCTTTTAATAATAAAAGTTATAATGACTATATACATCGCTGTCGGCTTCAATTTGCACGTGATCCTAAGCAGTTTTATAACTTTGTTAACATGAAACGCAGATCTAATGAATTCCCATCTCGTCTCTCTTATGAAAATAATGAAGCAACTAATGATCAGGCCGCTGCTGATCTTTTTGCGAATTTTTTTCAATCAACCTATTCATCTAATACCTATGATTCTAATCTTTCTTATCCTTATCCTATTAATAACTCTAGTTCAATTTCTTGTCCTAGTATTGATGAAGATTCTCTTCTTACTGATCTGCACTTGGTTAAACCCATTTACTCACCTGGACCTGTTGGAGTACCAGGATGCGTTCTTAGATATTGTGCCTTCTCCTTATATAGACCCATTTTTAAGTTATTCAAATTATCCTTAGCTACTTGTAATTTTCCTTCAGTCTGGAAAAAATCATATTCCATTGTGAGGAGTCAAAAAGAGCCCCCACATTCTTATATATATTTTTTAGATTTAATTTGACTTCTTTGTATATATATTTTTCCTTATTCTTTAGTATGTAGTTCTAGGTTTAATTTGACTTTTTAGATGTAAGTAATATTCAGTATTATATTTATCCCAATGAAGGGAATTTTTAAGTTTAATCGAAAGCTGTGTTTAAGTTATGGGTTAGTCGGAACGACCGCAGAGAATAGGGCTACAGGGTATAGGCTCGAAACCTTCCGCTCAGCAGCATAACGCTAGCAGAGAGAGCAACAGAACACCAGCAGAGAGAGCAACAGAACACCACCAGAACGAGTACAGCAGCCCACCGACAGAATACAGCCGAGAGAGAACAGCAGCACGAGCACAGCAAGGAGCACAGCAGAACACCAGCAGAATGAGTACAGCAGCCCACCGACAGAATACAGCCGAGAGAGAACAGCAGCACGAGCACAGCAACGAGCGCAGCAGAACACCGGCAGAGCGAGGGCGGCAGAACATCACCATGCAGAGAGAGCGCGGCAGAACCAAGCCGAGAGAGCGCAGCACGCCAGCAGAGGGAACGCAGCAGAACGTAGCCAGAGAGAGCGGAGCAGAACAACGCGACAGAACACCTGTAAGGAAAAGGCACTGCAACCGCAGCAGAGCAGCAGCCGAAAGAGCGCAACAGCCGTAGCCGAACATTGAGAGAGCGTTGCAGCTGCAGCGGAACCTGAGCCGAACGCACGAGAGCCAGGACAGCCGCGGGTAGCGGAGAGGGGAGGAGGCCACGATGCACTTGCGTCGCCGCAAAGTGTGTGGCTGGATAATGCCGGCATCTGGAGGCTGGATAATTTTTGGCGCGTGGACAACAATTAATGAAGTGGTGACGCTAGAATTTGACGGGCGTAAAAGTCGCGACAAAAAGGTAAAGTGACAAGTGTTCTAGACAAAATTCTGCAAGGAGGACAACAGAAGGATATAACCAAGGACGCGTGGACTAAGGTGAGCGAGCCACTTGTTGGCCGACTTAATAGGCAGGGCCCGTTTACGGGCAAGTTAGTGTAACGGTGCATATGTAGGGCAAGCTCAGGAAAATTAAGAAAACAATAAAGAAAATGAAAATATAAAGACAAAACAAGGTCATGTTGCCTACAGTGGGGAAAAGGGACGTGACTGCCGCGAGCGGGCGTACACGTGCAGTGTGTGTGTGTGTGCGTGTGCAGAGGCGAAGACGTGCGACTGCGTGGTCCAACTGTTTCAGAGTTCCGTTGGTGCGCCGGAAGGTCAATACCCAGCGCATACAATGGAATCTCTGGAACAGCCGCAAGTCGGTGATCTCGAAAGTGAAGAATTACAGGTGTATTTCTAAATTATCCTCTATTCCTAAATTATTTGAAAAACTTGTTACGGCCCAGCTAACCCACATGTGTAGGTGCGTTATTTCACCATGTCAACATGGTTTCATGAAATCCAGATCCTCCACAACTAATCTTCTGGAATTCTCATCTCTTGTTATAAAAGGGTTTCAGAATATGATGCAAACTTATGTCATTTACACTGATTTTAGTAAGGTTTTTAATTTTGTAAACCATTCACTTCTGATTCATAAGTTGGATCTTATTGGGTTTTCTTACAAATTACTGCTTTGGATTTTAAGTTATTTAAAAAATAGGTCCCAAAGAGTTCTTTACAAACATTCTGTATCTAAGCCAATCTTTGTTACTTCAGGTGTTCCTCAGGGTAGTCATCTGGGTCCTTAACTATTTAACATCTTTATTAACGATCTTCCCTCTATTTTGAAATTCTCTAACATTTATATGTATACTGACGATGTGAAAGTTTGCTTTACATACAAGGAGCCGACTTGGACTTCGCTACAAGTTGATATTGACTCCTTCTGTGCTTGGTGCAGCTTTAATCTTTTATGTTTAAATTGTTCTAAGTGTAAAGTAATGACATTTTACAGAAGTAATTTCCACGTCGTCAATTATACACTTTATCTATCCCCTCTTCTAAGAATATCAAATGTCAATGACCTTGGTATGCTTTTTGTCCATAAACTGAAATTTGATTCCCATATCATGCAAATTGTAAATAAGGCCTCTCGAACCCTTGGTTTCATTAAAAGGTGGGCCAAGGAATTCAATGACCCTTATACAACAAAGTTGCTTGTTCGCCCGATTCTTGAATATGGTTCTTGCATTTGGTCACCGCAATATCATGTTCACCAAGACAGAATTGAGTCTGTGCAAAAACAATTTTTACTTTTTGCTCTTCGTGGTTTTAACTGGGTCTCTGGAGTTGATTTACCCTCTTATTCTAGTAGACTACTTCTAATAAATTTAACTTCTCTTACCAACCGCCGCTTAATGTTTCCTTGTTAAGTTGATTAGGTATGATATCGATTCCCCATTCTTGCTTAATCAAATTAACTTCTCTATCCCCTCTAGATTAACTAGAAATTTTGCACCTATTTTGCTTGATTTCTGCAATAACAATTATAGCCTGCATGAGCCTTTCCGAATTCTCTGCTCTGATTACAACACACTTTTTGGAGTAATTAACTCGGAGTGTTTCCTAATAGCTATTAAAACTGCCATCATTAACTCATTTAACCATTTAACCTTAACAACTAACCTAACTAACCACTACCGATCTGATTGGGTTTTTTTCTGGGTTTCCCCAATCCTCTGCAACAAATGTTGGTTCGGCTAATTTGTTAGTCGCAGTTTTAAAATATAAAATTTAATTTTTTTTAACATTTTGCTGTTTAACGTAAATTTCAACTTTAATTTTTACATATATATTTCTTTGGTTTTTTTAACATTTAATTCATATTTAATTTTAATATATAATAATGTAATATTAATTTTTATATATAATTTTTTTAATTTTTCTTACCTACAGTTGACTGTTCTTAGTTGACTTTAAATAAATAAATAAATAAATAATTAATAAACTCTCGACTTGGCAAGTGGATTCTACCAAATTGAAATGCACAGCGAAGACAGAGATAAGACACCATTTACCATTGAAGGTGGTCATTTTGAGGCCTTAAAAACGCCCCCGCAACTTTCCAAAGAGTTATGGACAACGTTCTCCGTGAACTTGTGGGCACAATATACCTAGTATATCTTGACGATATTATTATCTTTTCTTCATCCTTACAACAGCACCTATCTGAGATAAAAACTATATTTGAGAGACTTAGACTTGCAAATTTCCAAATACAAACATCAAAATCGGAATTTTTACGAAAAGAGGTAAATTATCTCGGACACATCATTACAGAAGAGGGTGTTAGGATGCTCGCGTAACGAAACCTTTAACCCGACAGCTTAAAGGAAATAAATCAATTATAATAAACGACGAGTTCTCCAAAGCCTTTAATCTATGTAAAACACTACCCTGCAACGACCCTATTCTTATTTTCCCCAACTTTGCCGAACCTTTTATACTAACAACGGAAGCCAGCAATTACGCAATAGGCGCTGTTTTATCTCAAGGGAAACTTAACAGCGATAAACTAGTTTCTACGCCAGCCGTACATTGTCCGATGAGGAAACCCGATACTCTGCTACCGAAAAAGAAATGCTTGCAGTTCACTGGGATGTCAAGCATTATAGACCATACCTTTTCGGAACAAAGTTCATTTTAATATCTGATCATAAACCACTTACTTGGGACCCAGGCCCTTTTTCTACAAATGCCAAGATAGCATGTTGGAAAGTTCAACTGCTAGAATACGAATACCAATTTGTCTTCAAAAAAGGTTCCCAAAACGTTGTTGCTGACGCATTAAGTAGAATACCTCCGCAAGCAAACATCAATGTCCACGAAGCAGAATCGAGAAATTCAATAAATGATATCAAAACATCAGATAAGCCACTAAACGATTTTAATTTTCAGACGATACTACTTAAGAAACTCCAGCCTCTTGTGTCGTTACGACACCGTTCAAACATAAATTAAGACACATAATAACAGAACCAAGTTTTAACGATAGCAACATACTTAAAATCCTTAAAAATATATTGAAACTCAACAAAATAACGGCAATTCATACATCTGATGATATTTTCAAATTAGTCTTAGAAAGCTATTCTAAATATTTTGCAATTGATGCAAATTTTAAGCTAATTAGATGCCTAATTCTTTTAACTAATGTTGCGGATCCTACTGAACAACAACAAACCATTTACGACCATCACAAAAAGCACAATTATCGCGGCCTTGACGAAACATTCTTCAAACATTCTTTCACCTTAAAAGATCCGTTTACTTTCTATGTATGAAATATAAAATAGCCCTACCTTAAAAAAATGCGAAGTATGTTTAACCCTTAAGTATGACAGACAACCACAAAAACCTCCCTTTCAAACACCAGAGTCCCCATCCATACCAATGATTGTTGTCCACATGGATATTTATACAATTAACAATAACTATAACCTCACTCATCGATAAATTTTCTAAATTTGCATGTGCATATCCTCTTTCAAACAGAAAATGCATCATTGTAGTAGATTCCTTGAAGTATTTTACTAGTTTATTTGGCATTCCAAAAAAATTAGTATTTGACCAAGGAGCTGAATTCTCAGGTACACTCTTCAAAGATTTTTGCTTACAATATGATATTCAATGCCATGTTACATCATTTTAACAGTCGTCTAGCAACTCACCTGTAGAACGCTTACATTCAACGTTAACTAAAATATACCGCATTCACATCGACATAAAAAAAAACTCAAGCAGACTATCACTCACGATGACGTGATGTCTGAAACGTTGCTAACATATAAAAACGCTATACATTCAAGTACTAAACACATCCCATTTGAAATATTCACCGGACGATCACACATTTTTAATCAAATCGTAAAATTTTATAATTAACATGAATATAAGAATTAAATGTATTTCGATCAAAATTATACCCAGGAGAACAAAACAAAACAAAGATTGGACAAACTTAAGGAAACCAGTAAATTACCAGACATCTTAGTAACCGACTATATTGTACTTAGAAAAGAAAATCGGTGAAACAAATTAACACCCTGATTTTCAAAACATAAAGGCCTACAAGACAACGGCTTGACATAAATAACTACACGACAACAAAAAATACATAAGTCCAAAATAAGGCGAAAATAACTTAATTAAAGCATACACGTGAGTGTTTGAATCTATTAAGGAAATATATTATTATTATAAGGAAATACATGTGAAACTAAATATTTTTTAATTTATTAATAAAAATGTAATTTAAAATCATTAATTTAAGACAACACACTACATTCTATGAAGTAACGAATACTTATTTTAAGATATCAAACAACATCCATAATCTTAATATTTTATACGAAACTGATCCTACTCGAAGTCTCTACCAAATTTTGTCTGTGGCCGTCGCTTAGTTTTAAACAAATGTAATTTAAAATCATTAATTTAAGACAACACACTACGTTCTTTGAAGCAAAGAATACTAATTTTAAGATATCAAACAACATTCATTTTGTCTGTCTTTACCAAATTTTGGCTATGGCCGTCGCTTCATTTTGGGGAGAGAGGAGTTACCAATCCGGCCCACTGTCTTCTCTCTGAATCAGCGTACCAAATTTGATGTTCGATAAACATATCGATAACCTTGCACAACATTAAAACCGCATGGTTATTGTGCAGCCCTGCATAATCGGCATTCATTTTTCATTCGGACTGCCAGCCCCGGTGGACAGGCCAAAAAAACTTGTGAGAAAACATGAAATAAAGCTTCACTCCACTTCTTCTCTTGCATTGAAACAGAGCAGTTTATTTTTGCGTGTTACAAATATTATTTAATAATTGCAAAACTGAGGCTAAGCGACTGCAGAGATCAACACTAGCAACTCCCCTGGTCGTAACTCGTGCACATTGAAAAGAGAATAAATAGACAAATTATAAAAGTGCGTTATTTGATTATTATTTCTAGATATGTACATATATTGTATAATTATACGAGTATTGTTTCTAACAATTCAGATTGTACTGCATACCAGCAATGCTGGTCTTAGGTTAGACGCACGTTTAGTTGCATACAACTTTGCTTCATATTTATTTATTAAATGACGATAGAAAAGAAGTTAATATGCAAAAATATTTCTTATTTAATGATAACACAGGCTCACAAAATAAAAAAAATTTCATGATCTGGGTAAGCGGCATATGCAGTTATATGTACTTTGGGTCGCTGAATCCGAATCCGAGGTCGGAATTTCGCCATCACGTCTGGACTTCGACATAACCTCAAAAAACTGAAAAACCTTAAAATATCCCCCAAAAGATATAGAATCCTGATCTGGGCATGTGATATATGTTTTAACATGTATTTTGTCCTTCCAAGTCCAAATCCGAAGTCAAAATTTACGTAGCACATCTGAGTTTCGACTTAACCTCAAAAAACTCGAAAAATTTTTGAAGCCCCAAAAAGTAATGGGGGGTCATGATCGGGTCATGCGATATATGTTTCTATATGTTTTGAGACCTTTCAAATCCGAATAATGTCAAAACTGGCCAATCACGTCTGAATTTCAAACTAACCAAAAAATTTTTGAAAAAATTCCAACATACTCGTAATAAAAATCAAATTGAAATTGGTCATGAACCGAGAGTCCTAGATCAAATATTGGTAAAAATATATGATCTACACTGCAATACCTATCAGTTTATATATATATATACATATGTATATTAATTCACTTGTTTAGACAGTGTATTAGACTTTTTAGCGACCTAAGTTCAAGGGTAAAATATATACCATACATACACACACACTTGCACTAGCTCAACTCGTGAAAACTTCAAGATTAATAGCGACGTGCCTCGAATAGCCCATTTTATCTAACATATAGAAGGAGCCGTTTTAGACCCCATAAAGTATATATTTATATTTTTCCCATTTTGGGATATAAAGCTAGTGAAATGGCACGCATTTTATATTATGATGTTTCTTTATTTAGTTTTAAGAACATCATTTTTTTTATAGAATCTGCCGATAGATTACATCGTAAATCTGTTAATACACATTTTAGAGCCGAAAATGCTCTTTCAACTGATACCTGGGTTGCAGGCACAGAATGTTAAATCGTTGCCAAACGATAGAGCCGAGGATAAGTGTATTTTTGACTCTCCCAATATCTCATAATGTCCATGCTCGTATTAATAGTATTAACATTGGCGCGTATCCATTAATTTCAGCTGTTGCCAACTTTAGCTCGGGATCGTCCCCCTGCGGTTGACCCTTAGATTCAACCTCTATCGTTTTCAAATATTGGCTTAGAAATGACAATTGGCTCTGCGATTTCACTTGAGACAAATCATTTTGCATAGTCGGTGAGGAGTTTTCGGATGATAGTCGGTTCAATTGTGGGCTCTCCTGGAAAAAAAAACAGAATTAATAAAAACCAAAATTGGAGCTTATAAGGTTAATTAAGTTTACCTGTCTCTTGAGGTCCAGTACTCGGCGCATTAATCCTATTAGGTGTTCTCTTGCTGCCGCTTGCTGTATAGGATTCTTAAGAATCAGCTGAATTCTCGGAACTAAGTAGATTGCGGAGAGCATAACTTCATTTGAAGTCAGCATTTTTTCCGGATTCTCCAAGCAATTAGCTAGATCCTCACTATAAGCATTGCCACTCATAGCTGTAATTTTGTATTCAGCCAAAGCATGTAAAAATCTCCAAAGAACAGCTGCTCGCTTTGTAATATTTTAGTGGCAGAGGCTATAGGATCCAGCACTCCTTGTCTTCTAATTGCATATTTGCAGAAAAATGCTGCTGGGTGAACTCCTCGTATATGCATACGCTTTTTAACATCTCATAAGTTGAGCTCCACCTCAAATGCTGCTGGGTGAACTCCTCGTATATGCATACGCTTTTTAACATCTCATAAGTTGAGCTCCACCTAGTTGGTATATCAATTATTGGCAGTGGTAGCGCTGTCGTTGATATTGCTAGCCTAAATTAAAATATGTTATGTTTATATTACCTTCAAAATCTCTATTTTATATTGTGCACTAACCTGAAAGTCGGAGTCCGCAAGGTTTTCACGACTTTTCGTGCACTTGCAATAATATGCTCCTTTGCATCTTCATCAAGGAAATCCTTTACGGCAAGTTGCAAACAGTGAGCAGCACATCGAATCGATGAAATTGAAAAAACACCGATTTCATTCATAATGTCTTCATTTTCGCAATCTGCACTCAGTACACTCTCGGGGTCTTCGTTCAAATACTCGATTGCTTTCAACTGCACACAGGCTTCCTTCACTTCATTTGCCGACAATTTCATGGTAAATTTAGTTTTTTTTTCGAGAGGTTCGCGTTTTTCGGGGTCTAAATCAGAATACGTTTCGGGATGCTTCTCTTAAGGTTGGTAAAATAAGTTCCCTTAAAGGAACGCTTACAAATCTTGCAAACCGAACTCCCTAAATTAGATTCAAAAAATTCCCGTACTTTTAAATCTCTTTTGCGGCCCATCTTGAAAAATCACAAATCACAATGCACTCAAATTATGTTTACTATATTTCCACAAAAATATTTCAACGTTTTACATGACCGATATGAGCAATTTCAATTTGATTTTTATTTCTGATTTTTATAATAAAAATCAATTCATAACTCTGACTTTTTGATTTTTATTTTAAAAATCAAATAAAAAAGTTATTAATTGATTTTTATTTTTAAAAATCAAATATAAAAATTGAAAAACGATTTTTAAATTAAAAATTGAAAAAAAGTTTACACGGTTTTTGTGTTCGCCGATAAAAACTAGCACGGTAGGATTTTTCCCACATTTTTCTGAGACTTTTAAGAGCTTTGATTTTTTTAATCTCATAATTATTATTTTCTTAAAGCTACTCAAAATAAGGCGAATTTTTCTTGGTCATTAGAATAGACGCACTTTGGCTTTTTAATTTTTATAAGAAAAGTATTTGGATTTTAACTTAAATTATTAGTTGGCGTTAGTATTTTATGTATTTGAAATAAAAACAAAATAATTCAGTAATGAGTACTGTTGGACTTTTCATCCGGAGCAGAGTTCGCATATGTCCAACAAAACAATGAAAAGATCAATTACGGAAGTAAAGTAAAAGAAGTTCAATTTATTTACGAAACAAAATCTGCGGTTCTGTTCATAGCGCCGGTTGACTCTAAACTATGTACATGTCGAAGAGTCATCAGGATGCCCTTCTTCCTCTTCACTACTCTCGTTGTTGTCTGCGCAACGTTTTCTAGCGCGTGAGCAAGCCATGTGTGTTATGCGTAATGATCGAAAACTGACTGACTCAATCTCTTTTTCACAAAATCAGAATTATGCGTAGTTCTTAACTCTACATGCAATACCAACACATTTTGGAGACTTATTCTAGTCCGCATACACCAATACTGCATACACTGTATGCTTCCCGTTTTCGTACAGACATCTACTTCCACTCGCTCCTACCCGCAACCAGACTACGTTCGGCAGAAACTCTAACGGTTGTCTGCCGCGCATCAAAAGAATAGAAAAGGCGTCTGCATGGCGCGTGCCAAACAGAAACAACGCAATTGCTGGAAATGTCGTTAAATTTAAATGATCTG
Source organism: Zaprionus davidi (assembly GCA_018903715.1). Taxonomy (NCBI): domain Eukaryota; kingdom Metazoa; phylum Arthropoda; class Insecta; order Diptera; family Drosophilidae; genus Zaprionus; species Zaprionus davidi. The sequence continues at coordinate 71,657 of JAEIGL010000043.1, forward strand.
CGACACGACCTTCCTGACCTATCACACGTCCTCGTGTGCTAACAATCCCTTAATATCGATCATCGTTATTAATTTATTATAACCCTTTTTTTTCTTTTCGAACAAAAATTAAACAGAATCTTTCAAAGGCTTATTCTCTTTTTTTTTCTCAAAATATAAAGTTATTCTTCATTCTTTATTACTTTAAAGCAAACTAATACAAATATTTAAAACATTTCATTTATTAAATTTAAGCCATGAGATCTGGATTACCATCAACTTTCAATCATTCAATCATAATTTTATCTTCTTCACACATAAATCGTTAAAGTTCTTGATTTTCAATACATTTTTCTACTAGCGCACAGTTTTTCAAACCGGCCAGTCCATCTTTTGTTAGCCTAGCTCACAGCTTACAACTCGACAATCCGGCCAACATACGTGGCACCCAGTTGACGCAGTCTATAAGCCGGCCAACTAACTCACACCACCAACCGTTACCAAATTTAAACTTAACTGCAACAAAATGGCGAACCACATAACTCGGGCACCCATGAGGTAGGGAAAGTCGCATTTGGAATAGGTCCGGAGGTTTACAAATTCTTAGTCATTCTCAAGATCACAGCCCTCACTGGCTTGATCACAGGCGTCTTCTGCGCTTTCATCTTCAAACACTGTGGTAATCCTCTTCTCAGGCATACATCGCAAAGATTCATGACAATATTTATAAGTTCGGTTATTATTTAATGTTTTGAGTTTATATCGATCTCCTGGTAATACTTCGGCCACTACAAATGGACCTTTAAACTTAGGATCTAGTTTGGTCTGATGACGCTCTTAATTTTTAAGCAAAACATGGTCTCCTACCTTGTGTCTTACAATATAAGCTTTATTTTTATCGAATCTAGCTTTATCAATTTTGGCATTCTTTTCCATGTTACGTTTTGCCATTTCTACAACTGAGCCAATATCGACAATATTTTCTTCATTTACAACAGGTGTAAGACCAAATGGCCCCTGCTTCTTTGCCAATAAGTATCTCTAATGGACTGACTTTAGTAACTCTATTGGGTGTGCTATTAAGAGCCAGCTGAATCTCATCTAAAGAATCCTGCCAAGATCCTGGCCCAGTTTCAACTTTAGAGTACTCATGACTCGCTCCACTTGGCCATTAGCACGACTAGTACCTGTGGCAATTAAATGTAAATCCATTTTCTGTGCTGAGCAGAAATCACGGAATGCTGCACTAGCAAAACTACGACCTTGATCAGCGATAAGTCGGGAGGGGACACTGAATAACGATATAACAGACCTCACTGCCTCAATGCAACTATCAGTGTCTAACTTCATAGTATGAGAGAGATAGACAAATTTGGTAACTGCGTCTATCAACACAATTATATACTCCTTCTGTTCGCTTTTTCCGCTAAGTTTACCTGTAATATCCACATGAACCGTATGCCACGGGATGTCGATTTTAGGAATGGGATGGAGTTCGGATTGTATTTTGCCAGACGGAGGTTTTGACAATCTACAAGTGATACAGTTGTCCACAAATTGGGGAACATATTTAGACATTTTATCGAACCAATAAAACTCGTACATTTTATCAAGAGTTTTCTCCCACTCGAGATGCATAATTGACTCGTGTACGTTGTTGACAGCGGACCACCTAAACTGCTTTGGGATTATGGGCAGACATCGAGTCTTTCCATTTCTTTGAACTTTTCGGTATAGAGTTCCAGACCGTATTTCGTAAGTTTTGGCCAAATCCTCGGGCAATTCATCATTACGCAATTTAGAGATAATAGAAGAAGTTTCTTCGTCTCTTTGCTGTTCAGCCAACAACCAGTTGTCGGATATTTCTGTCAGATTGATATGTCTTTCGACTACGGCTATGGAATTCTTGACAATTTTTGGAACCGGATTCCGAGACAGAAAGTCAACATGAGCCATACGCTCACCTGGTCTATACTGAATATCAAATTTAAAAGATTGCAAGTACGACCACCACCTATGAACTCTAGGGGTCAGTTCTACCTTTGTACGAGAGGCTTTAAGGGAATTGCAGTCAGTAAACACAACAAAATGACGGCCATGCAAATAATGGCGAAAGTGTTTTATAGAATTTGTAGACAGCAAGTGTCTCCAGTTCATATGAATGGTAACGTCATTCCGCTGAAGATGTCATCTTGCTAAAATATTTGATAACACGAGGCTTCTGTTCAATTCGGTGCAGCAAAATAGCGCCACAGCCAACAGAACTCGCGTCTGTGTGGAGATCGATAGAAAATTGTGGGTCGAAAATAGTAAGGACGGGTTCATTAGTTAAAATAGATATTACTTTTTGCCGTATTTGCTCATGCTCCAATTCCCACAAAAATTACTTGCTCTTTGAAGTAAGGCCGTAAAGAGGTTTCATCAGCTGTGAAAACTTGGGTACAAATTGTCGAAAATATGAAACTAGCCCAATAAATTGTCTCAACTGAGTGACGGACTGTGGTGGTGGAAAACTCAAAAGGGCTCGAATTTTCCTGGGATTTGGTCGAATCTCACCTGCCTTTACCTCGAAACCCAAATATTCAACACAAGACTTAAGAAAGGAACATTTTGTGATATTAAAAGAAAACCCAGCATGCGTAAGTGTTTGCAATACTATTCGCAACCTTTCAAAAGCTTCTTCTTTTGTACGTGCAATTATCATTACGTCATCCATATAAACAATGACATATGAATGGGTAAGATCACCTAAGGCACGATTAATAGCTCTTTGGAATACGGAAGGTGCATTTTTAAGCCCGAATGGCATAGTCAAGTATTCGTACTGGCCTTCTGGGGTGACAAATGCCGTTCGCTCGACTGAATTCGGGTGAATTGGGATCTGGTGAAATCCGCTTGCCATGTCTATACAGCTGAAAAACCTAGCACCACTTAGCCTAGCTATTTGATCAGAAATTAGCGGCAAAGGGTACTTGTCAGAAACGGTATTTGCGTTTAGCTCTCTATAATCCACGCAGAGGCGGTCAGTACCATTTTTTTTCTGACAAGTAACATTGGGCTCGCAAAGGGGGAGGAACTGGGTTTAATAATGTTTGATTCCAACAGCTGTTGAATTAAATGCCGAACTTTTTCCTTTTCCTCTACACTCAACCTATATGGGCGCCTTTGAACCGTCCTATTTTGATCGATCAAGCGAATTTCTAATTTTCCCGTGGTCACACGGCTTTGTGGAATTCCATTTATGAATGACCCTGAATATTCTTGTATTATTGACAACAATTGGTCTCTATCAGGTCCATGCAGATCGGTGTCAACACTAGCCAAATCAGGATTCTTTTCGGAAACTTCAACAGGCAATATAGATTTTTCGTTAAACATAGTAAGAGATTTTGATGTTATTGTCACACCGACTCCCTGACTCAAAATATCTCGACCAATCAGAGCGTCATACTTAATATAATTGTCTAACACTACATGAAACAATATTTCATATGAACGTTCACATATCAAAACATTGGGCAATATCTGCAAAGTGCTACAAATAGTATTTGCTACCAAGACCCCTTAAAATAACTACGTTGCCCATTCTGGATCCAGATAGTCTCTGCGAAGTAGCCTCCTTGATGAGTGAACACTCGGCTCCAGAATCAAAACAAAATTGAAACGACTCACCAGATTGCGAAAACGTTCCTACAGGTTCAAAAACGGTACAGATGTTGACATCTTTTACAATGTTGTTTTTGGTAGACGACGAACGCTCCTGACGATCAGGACATACTGTAGAGATGTGTCCAGCTTTTCCGCAGTTGAAACAAGTCAAAGTAGACCGGTCTTTCCCTGTTAGTTGCTTGCCGGGTTGCTGAACGTGCACTGCCATTGTTTTTGATCGACAATCCGCCTTTTTGTGACCAGGCTTTCCGCAGTTGTGACACTTGAAGTAGGGCTTAGCTCGTTTTCCTGGCGGCTCTGATGTACCATCGTTTGAAAGGTGGCTCGATCTAGCGTCAAATGAATAGGCCTTCAGCTCTTGGTGCAGCTCGTTCCGAGTGTTGATGTGGGAAGTGAAAACTAAACGCCGCAAACGCCTGTCAATTCCAGCTGCATGCGCCAGTGTAATGGACACTGCGATTTGCTCCACACTCAGCGTCTTCCATTTGGCCATAAGCGAAGTAACCATTCGGCTTCCATATAACGAAAGGCACTCGCCTTCCGCAGGGTGTCCATTTAGCAGATTCATAACTGCTGCCGCTAATGTTTCTTGTACCGCAAAATGTTGCAGGAACAATTCTCGGAACTGTGTCCATGATATACCAGGAAAGCAAGTCTGTGACAGCCAATGAGACGCGCTTCCTTCCAGTGATTTGCTGAGGGTCATCACAAGAGCGCTGCCTTCCAGTTCGTTTTCAGACAAGATGTAGTCCACCGTTGAACACCAGGATTGCGCGTCTGATCTCGCACGTTCAGGATTAAACCTGGGCAATACCACAGCAAACGATTCTTTTGGCTCTCTTTGTGAGTGTTGCACTTGTTTTAAAAGTTCAGAAAAATGTCGATTTTGCGACTCCAAAATTGCCAGCAAACTATTTTCATTGTTCAAAGTAGGTATAGGCGATCCCACTTCTGATGTCGAAGAGTCATCAGGATGCTCTTCTTCCTCTTCACTACTCTCGTTGTTGTCTACGCAACGTTTTCTAGCGCGTGAGCGAGCCATGTCTGTTATGCGTAATGATCGAAAACTGACTGACTCAATCTCTTTTTACAAAATCAGAATTATGCGTAGTTCTTAACTCTACATGCAATACCAACACATTTTGGAGACTTATTCTAGTCCGCATACACCAATACTAATGCACACTGCATTTTTCTGTATGCTTCCCGTTTTCGTACAGACATCTACTTCCCCTCGCTCCTACCCGCAACCAGACTACGTTCCGCAGAAACTCTAACGGTTGTCTGCCGCGCATCAAAAGAATAGAAAAGGCGTCTGCATGGCGCGTGCCAAACAGAAACAACGCAATTGCTGGAAATGTCGTTAAATTTTAATGATCTGCGACATAAATATGTATGTATGTACTTAAACTAGACGTTGCCACTCCTACAATATTCTAGTGTGACCAGATTTGCTGCTTTGTTTGCTTTCTTCCTTCGTATACCTTCCGTATTAGCCAGCCCCAAACATTTTCAATTACGTTAAGATCTGGAGAATAGGTGAATAGGAGCACTATCATGTTGAAAAATCCAAGGAATTGCTCCAAAGAGATCTTTTAATTTTGGAAATACGGACTTTAACAATGCATTGTTACATTGCAATGTTGAAGCGATCGCCGTTCATCTTTTGATCGATAAAAATCAAGTCAATCGTTCAATAAAACGTGATACCACACCATTATTGCCCCTTCTCAGCTATGGTGGCGACTTAAATATAGCTCATCTTTCCGCAAATCGTGATAGCAATATTGATATATTTATTTATTCGAGTGTCAGATTGGACAGTCCACGTCATGTATTCTTTCGCGAATTGCAGCCGCTTCAAGTGTCGTGCATTTCTGATCGTACGCTTAACAGTTGAAAGGCTTGCATTTACTCCGGCCAATTCTTTGGTCTTAGCAGGAGATTTAGCTTATTTTGATAGTGCCTGTTTTTCCCCTTTGAAGTGACAAATGCCGTTCGCTCGACTGAATTCGGGTGAATTGGGATCTGGTGAAATCCGCTTGCCATGTCTATACAGCTGAAAAACCTAGCACCACTTAGCCTAGCTATTTGATCAGAAATTAGCGGCAAAGGGTACTTGTCAGAAACGGTATTTGCGTTTAGCTCTCTATAATCCACGCAGAGGCGGTCAGTACCATTTTTTTCTGACAAGTAACATTGGGCTCGCAAAGGGGGAGGAACTGGGTTTAATAATGTTTGATTCCAACAGCTGTTGAATTAAATGCCGAACTTTTTCCTTTTCCTCTACACTCAACCTATATGGGCGCCTTTGAACCGTCCTATTTTGATCGATCAAGCGAATTTCTAATTTTCCCGTGGTCACACGGCTTTGTGGAATTCCATTTATGAATGACCCTGAATATTCTTGTATTATTGACAACAATTGGTCTCTATCAGGTCCATGCAGATCGGTGTCAACACTAGCCAAATCAGGATTCTTTTCGGAAACTTCAACAGGCAATATAGATTTTTCGTTAAACATAGTAAGAGATTTTGATGTTATTGTCACACCGACTCCCTGACTCAAAATATCTCGACCAATCAGAGCGTCATACTTAATATAATTGTCTAACACTACATGAAACAATATTTCATATGAACGTTCACATATCAAAACATTGGGCAATATCTGCAAAGTGCTACAAATAGTATTTGCTACCAAGACCCCTTAAAATAACTACGTTGCCCATTCTGGATCCAGATAGTCTCTGCGAAGTAGCCTCCTTGATGAGTGAACACTCGGCTCCAGAATCAAAACAAAATTGAAACGACTCACCAGATTGCGAAAACGTTCCTACAGGTTCAAAAACGGTACAGATGTTGACATCTTTTACAATGTTGTTTTTGGTAGACGACGAACGCTCCTGACGATCAGGACATACTGTAGAGATGTGTCCAGCTTTTCCGCAGTTGAAACAAGTCAAAGTAGACCGGTCTTTCCCTGTTAGTTGCTTGCCGGGTTGCTGAACGTGCACTGCCATTGTTTTTGATCGACAATCCGCCTTTTTGTGACCAGGCTTTCCGCAGTTGTGACACTTGAAGTAGGGCTTAGCTCGTTTTCCTGGCGGCTCTGATGTACCATCGTTTGAAAGGTGGCTCGATCTAGCGTCAAATGAATAGGCCTTCAGCTCTTAGTGCAGCTCGTTCCGAGTGTTGATGTGGGAAGTGAAAACTAAACGCCGCAAACGCCTGTCAATTCCAGCTGCATGCGCCAGTGTAATGGACACTGCGATTTGCTCCACACTCAGCGTCTTCCATTTGGCCATAAGCGAAGTAACCATCCGGCTTCCATATAACGAAAGGCACTCGCCTTCCGCAGGGTGTCCATTTAGCAGATTCATAACTGCTGCCGCTAATGTTTCTTGTACCGCAAAATGTTGCAGGAACAATTCTCGGAACTGTGTCCATGATATACCAGGAAAGCAAGTCTGTGACAGCCAATGAGACGCGCTTCCTTCCAGTGATTTGCTGAGGGTCATCACAAGAGCGCTGCCTTCCAGTTCGTTTTCAGACAAGATGTAGTCCACCGTTGAACACCAGGATTGCGCGTCTGATCTCGCACGTTCAGGATTAAACCTGGGCAATACCACAGCAAACGATTCTTTTGGCTCTCTTTGTGAGTGTTGCACTTGTTTTAAAAGTTCAGAAAAATGTCGATTTTGCGACTCCAAAATTGCCAGCAAACTATTTTCATTGTTCAAAGTAGGTATAGGCGATCCCACTTCTGATGTCGAAGAGTCATCAGGATGCTCTTCTTCCTCTTCACTACTCTCGTTGTTGTCTACGCAACGTTTTCTAGCGCGTGAGCGAGCCATGTCTGTTATGCGTAATGATCGAAAACTGACTGACTCAATCTCTTTTACAAAATCAGAATTATGCGTAGTTCTTAACTCTACATGCAATACCAACACATTTTGGAGACTTATTCTAGTCCGCATACACCAATACTAATGCACACTGCATTTTTCTGTATGCTTCCCGTTTTCGTACAGACAGCTACTTCCCCTCGCTCCTACCCGCAACCAGACTACGTTCCGCAGAAACTCTAACGGTTGTCTGCCGCGCATCAAAAGAATAGAAAAGGCGTCTGCATGGCGCGTGCCAAACAGAAACAAACGCAATTGCTGGAAATGTCGTTAAATTTAAATGATCTGCGACATAAATATGTATGTATGTACTTAAACTAGACGTTGCCACTCCTACAATATTCTACTGTGACCAGATTTGCTGCTTTGTTATGACGTTACAAATTCAAACAAGTACTGCCTCCATTGTTAGTAATAACTTCATAAATCCGGTCCTTAATAGAATGGTACAAGGAATCTATTGTATGTAGTTTTAGGAAATCTCGCTCCAAGCATGTTTAATAAAGTTAAAGTTAATGTTTCCTAATCTTTTTTTGCTTTCTTCCTTCGTATACCTTCCGTATTAGCCAGCCCCAAACATTTTCAATTACGTTAAGATCTGGAGAATAGGTGAATAGGAGCACTATCATGTTGAAAAATCCAAGGAATTGCTCCAAAGAGATCTTTTAATTTTGGAAATACGGACTTTAACAATGCATTGTTACATTGCAATGTTGAAGCGATCGCCGTTCATCTTTTTATCGATAAAAATCAAGTCAATCGTTCAATAAAACGTGATACCACACCATTATTGCCCCTTCTCAGCTGTGGTGGCGACTTAAATATAGCTCATCTTTCCGCAAATCGTGATAGCAATATTGATATATTTATTTATTCGAGTGTCAGATTGGACAGTCCACGTCATGTATTCTTTCGCGAATTGCAGCCGCTTCAAGTGTCGTGCATTTCTGATCGTACGCTTAACAGTTGAAAGGCTTGCATTTACTCCGGCCAATTCAATGTTCCGATTGGACAGTCCTTGCGAGTGAAGAAAGTCTACTTTTTGACGTTCCCATTTTTTCTTCAAATATTATATAGCTGGAAAACACTTTGTTTATTTTTGATAATTTTTTAATACAAAGAAACAATAGAAGAAACAGATCAGTAGAAGAAGATAAACAGCAATGCTAAAAGTATTACAATTGATTACTTAAGTGACTAATTTCTTAATTTTTTCCAATTCCGAGAATAATGCAAAACAGATGTTCGAAAATTTTGATGCGATTTATGAGCGTAAAAGCTGGGAATCACAGCTTTCTGTACGGAAGCTGAGCTTATTGCGTCGGGTCCTAAGATAGAAGAAATAGACAAGAAATCACATTTACTTTTGACCCTACCTTCAAGTTATGACTGTGTGATAACTGCTATAGCAACATTGTCAAAAGACAACTTAACATTGGCTTTCCTGAAAACTCGATTTCTTGACAACGAAATCAAGTTAAAGAGTATCAGTAAAGATACAAGTGCCAAAGTGTTGCAGGCTGCAAAAAGAAAACAAAACGAAAGTGAGCTTCAATAATACTAAAATATCTTTAAAAAGAAGTCTCAGCTAAAACCAAAATGCTATCATTGTGGGAAACCAGGGCATTTAAAGAAAGACTGTTTTATTTTGAAAAGAAGTGTAGGAAATTAAAAAGGGGAAATCAAAATAAGCAGGCTCAAGTAGCGAAAATTCAGCCAGAACATGGGTATACTTTTATGATGAGGCAAGTGGTTGATAGGGAAAAAGAAATCGATGTTTTGTTTATTCTAGATTCATGTGCTTAGGAATGACTATTTAATTTAGTTCAGGAGGTGTTAATGTGAATAAAAATGGTCATTTGGTATTTGAAGGTAACTGTGAGTATAACGTTTCAATTATTAAATTTAAATTGAATCATAAAGCGTATATATTAAAAAGTATCTAATAATGCAAGTTATCGTTTGTGGCATGAAAGACTAGGGCATATAAGTATTGGAAAAATCCTAGAAATAAAGCGAAATCAAATGTTTAATGACATTAATCTGTTAAGCAACATAGAACAGACTTAAATTTGAAAAATCAAAATTAAAAGATTATATTAAAAGACCATTATTTGTAGTACATTCGTATGCCTGTGGTCCAATTGTACCATCAACAATTGAGAATAAAAACTACTACGTTTTTTCTATTGACCAATATACACATTACTGTATTTAATATATCAGTCTTTAAAGATTTTATAGATAATTGTGGAGAATATTTATCAAATGAAATGCGTGAATTTTGTGTTGAAAAAGGTATCAGCTATCATTTAACCGTTCCTCACACTCCACAATTGAATGATGTTTGTTCTGAACGTATGATCAGAACGAACACTGAGAAAGCTCGAGCACTGCTTACGGGAGCAAAATTTAATAAAAGTTTTTGGGGTGAAACTGTTTTGGAAACATTTGGATACGAACCGAATGGTCTCAAATTGTGGAATCGAGAAAATTTATGTCAGCTAGAGATGTTGTGGTGGATGAGACAAATATGTTAGATTCTAGATCTGTAGATATTAGTGTAAAGCAATCACCAGATATACCATCTGAACCTGATTTTACAGAACAGGTTGAAAACACTGGTATGCATAGTAAAGTATTGATATTAAAACATTGATGAATCTGTAAAAGAAAAATCTGATCATTTTGAATCGGATGTATAGTCTAGTGAAAATTCCACAAATCTTCAGAATGCCGACCCAGATAATATTGTAGTTCTGGCGACAAACTACAAAATTCATAAATAGAGAATAATGAAATTAGAAAAAGTGAAAGAATAAAAGATATGCCTAAATTATCTTATAGATTATTAGAAAATGTTTAATAATTGTTCACACAAGTTTCAACGATATACCCAGCACTTCTGACGAAATTAAACATCGCAATGACAGATTCGTTTGGGTAAGTGCAATTGATGATGAATTAGATTCACATTTAGAAAATAATACATGGTCCTTGATAAAAAGGCCAGATAACAAAAACATTGTTGATTGTAAATGGTTGTTTACAGTAATTGGTCATTTCAGATAGCGGTGAACATAATATCATGTGTGATTTATTGTGGTATATTTAACTTCTCACCAATCTCACGCTCAGTGACGATCCGATTCGATTAAAGCCTTGATAACGTCGTCAGCAACTGCACTTGGTCGTTCTGAACGTGGCTTGTCTTTGAGTGAAAAATCTCACAAACGGAATTTGACAAACTAACTTTGACACTGTTTCTTTTAAGGCTTTGTCACCATACACATCACGTAACTTTTTAGCAACCTGAGCCGCATTTTTACCTTTAAGGAAATAATAAAGTAAAGATAGAATGCAACAGAGTCATAAGCCGTTCAAAAACATTGTCAAAAAATTATATGCAAAATTACCGGTTTCTTTTCGGTCAATCCTTTCATTTTATATTAGCACCGCGGTTAACAGGAGGCTGATAACCAGTTGCAGGTAATAAGAGTGCGTATTAAGTTGAAAAGGGAGTCTATCTTCTTTACCATTTCAATAATCATGGCCGAATTTGTTGTGCTTTAAATTGACCATGTCCTTTCGGAATACAGGAACTTTACTCTTCTAATTGTTGCTGCTGCTTAAGCTGTTGTTGTTGTTCTAAACGAAGTTGCTGCTGAACTTTTGCTAGATCTGCCGCTGCTGTCTGATTGGTTTTAGGCGTCAAACGTGAAGTACCTACGACTTGACTATAGGTGATGCTTGAAGAATTTACCTTTCCTTATTGTTGATTGTGAATTAATTGCTGCTTATGTAATTTATTAGCAGCCTTGTCGATTTTTGACTGCTGTTGCTTGATAGGCTGTAAGGGCTTGTCAATTTGTTGCTGTTCTTTGCTTAACGGGTTAACCAAAGTCTCTTCCTGTTGGATAGGTGAGGTTGTTGTTATTTTCTTAGCTGAAGGGCTCTGCAGAGTCAATGTGGTAGGAGCTTGAGGCTTAGACGGGTGCTGTTGTTGTTGAGGTACCTGTGGGCATTGATTTAACGCTGCACGTTTGCGTACCAAGAACAGTTTGGCCCTTTCTTCTTTAAAGGCTTGGCATCCCTTATAACTTGCAATATGTTGGACTCTACAGTTGGCGCATTTTCCTTTGGTTGTCAGGGGCTTAGTGCATTCCGTGGTAGGAATCGTCGCGCAATTCATGCATACAAAAGACCACCTACAGTAATTTTTACTGTGTCCAAACATCTGACAGCGGTGGTATTGAACTGGGTCAATTCGTTTAAATTGGCGCTCAGTAACAACAGTTAGACCGCCCAGGGTAGTAATCTTTAGGATTTGTTGATTTTCGTTATTTACGTTTAGTTCCAGCTCAATTTCAAACATATTAATTTGCTTTCCCATTTTTTTTAAAACGTTGACATAACGGGGAGAGAAACCAAAGCGTTTTTATTAACTTTGGTGCATATCTAATCCGATACACATTAAATTTTTCGATTGTTGCTGCGCCATATTTCGAAAAGTTCAAACGTTCCTATATATTACCAAAATGTGAGGAAATGAGGACGAATGGGGATGACTTTTTGGTTTGTGGCTAAAGACAACACTCACAAGTATAATTTGGACCAATAAGTTGCTTTCAGCATGGAACAGCTTATTAGTTCTATTCCACGAAAGCCTGAGAACGCATTGGGCATGACACAACACTAAATTCCTAGAACTATATATAAAATAACAATATATGTACATTAAATAGTGCATACCTTGAAGATTATTTTCTGGGACCTTACATAATAATTATGAGATTAAAACAATCAAAGCTCTTAAAAATGTGGGAAAAATCCTACCGTGATAGTTTTTATCGGCGAACACAAAAACCGCGTAAACTGTTTTTTTCCAATTTTGAATTTAAAAATTGTTTTTCAATTTTTATATTTAATTTTTAAAAATAAAAATCAATTTATAGAAACTTAATATCAAGAAAACTAAAAAAGCTTTTCAAATAAATTTTTTCCACTTAAAAGAATATATAATTTCACACGAAAATTAATAGAAGATAGGATACTAACTTTATTAATAACATTTTAAATTAATGTAAACAAACATAACATACAAAATTCACTATTATTTTTGCGACAGCCGATTAGCACAGTCACTTGAAAACTTAAAATAAGAAAAGAAAATGGGTTCAAACTTTATTCAAATTGTTTTTTAATATTAATTTAAATATTTTTAACTTTTTTTGAAAACAAATTGATAATGTGTTGAGCCTCCACTGTTAAGTATGACTTCGTACATCCGCTGAGGTAAGTAGTCATATACATTTTTTATATAATTGAGTGAAACAGCCTGCGGGACTCGTACACCTTTCGTGCCAGCCATCCCCAAACATTTTCTATAATGTTTAGGTCGGGAGAGTATGGCGACAATGTCCACAATGTTCCACGTTTTGACCATCAATCCAGGACTTTACAATCCTGGCTGTGTGGATAGGTGCGTTGTCCTGCTGGAACTTCCATTTCAAGGGTCCAAAAATATCCTTGTACGCAATGGCATTCATACGGCTGGTAGGAAACTGCAGTTCTATAGTGCCAAAGTATGTTATAGCTCCCCACACCATGACACGACTGTGCAATTGATCAAAAGTATGCTTTTCCTTTCTGAGATCATGAAAGTAGTTGGCATAGCCGTCAAGACCCTCCAAATTTAACTTTTTTTCATCTGAAAAGACTACACGCTCCCACTCCTTAGTCCAGGTCATATTTGATCGACATAAATTGAGTCGTTGCATCTTTCTAAGTTGGTTTAGAGAAGGTTTTTTTTAATTTTAGATGCTTTATATGTTCACCATTCGAAATAACTCTTTGCAAATGTATGTGCAAATGTATGTAACAGGCAGAAGGACGCGTGAGAGACCCCGTAAAGTATATATATTCTGGCTCAGGATCACAAGCCGAGTCGATTGAGCCTGGTTTGTCTGTCTGTCCGTCTGTCTGTGTGAACGCACAGATCTCAACCATTATAAAAGCTAGAGTTACCAAATTTGGCAGGAAGACTCCTGTGTACTATAAGCTGATTAAGTTTATTTCAAATGTTAGGTGACACGCCCACCTCCCCCGTAAATTAAGCTGAATGAATTATCTACGTATTCTCCTAATTCCAATCCGATCGGACAATAATCACAGAAGTTATTTAAGAAAGTATGAGCATAAAACCAAATGCTTCTGTCAGCTAACAAGAGAGGTGGGCGAGCGTATGGCGGATTGAATACGCCATTAATTGTTCTTAAATAATAAGCTTTTATTATTCATTATTGTCAAACGTTTTAAGTGTTAATTGGGCGCGAGCTTTCATTAGCGCGTAATTTGAAGAAGAACTCAAGTGAAGTTAGCTGCGATAGATATCGATAACTTAACATCAGTGATGCTGTCTTTGGTTTGTTTTTACATACGTGCGAATTATTTTTGGAGTTTCGTCTTTCTGTGCAGAATTATCTTTTAAGAAGAATGTTGGTTTTAATCTATCGACAGAAATTACTGTCTCTTTATCGTCTTTCCTTATGATGAAAACCCGATCAGACTCACTTCGAATGATTTCGTATGGACCAGTATACGGCGATTCTAGTGGCTGTTTAACTGAATCGACTCTGACAAAAACATGTGTGCAGTCATGCATTCCTTTTTGTATAAAAAATTTGACTTTTATATGATGATATGACTGCGAAACTTTGTTAAGAACATCTCAGGATCAGATACGGCATCTATGTCGTCGAAGAATTCATTTGGAACTCGCAACACTGCGCCATATAGCATTTCCGCTGCTGACGATTTAAGATCCTCCTTATAGCATGTCCGTAATCCCAGCAGAACAGTTGGAAGCATTTCAGACCAAGGAAATTCTGAGTGACACATGAGTGCAGCTTTAAATGATCTGTGCCATCTTTCCACAAAGCCATTCGATTGGGGATGATAAGGGGTAGTATGGGTATGCTTACCACCGACCATCTTGAGCAGCTGCTTAAATAAAGTTGATTCAAATTGACTGCCTTGGTCTGTAGTTAACGTCTTAGGCGTACCATGACGAGCTACCCAATGTGTCCAGAATGCTGTGGCGACTGTCTCCGCTGTCATGTCTTTTAATGGCACCGCTTCAGGTCAACGTGAGAACCGATCAATAATCATGAGACAATAGCAATTACTACGATGTCCATGTGAACGTGTTGAAATCTGTTGTCAGGAACTTCGATTTTGCTGGGCTGAAATGAGTTGTGTTTATGAATCTTAGCCCGTTGACATGGAAGGCAGTTGCGACACCAGAAAACGACATTTTTGTTCATGCTTGGCCAAATGTAGCTCCGGCGTAATTGCTTCAGAGTTGCTCTGCCACTGGGATGAGATACACCATGCACAGATCCAAAAACTCGATGACGCAGGCTCTGTGGTATGTAGGGGCGTATTGTACCCGTTGACACGTCGCAGTAAATAAGAGTGTTGTCGTCGCCACGAATTGATTTTAAATCCAACGAGGAAGTACCCTTTAGCAATTCACCGAGCTCGGAATCAGAAGCATGCAGTCTACATCCCTGGTCTCTCGTTAAAATATCAATATTAGTGTTGATTAAGTATCTAGGGACTAGCTTAGCCCTTTCTCAACAAACTATCGCACCAATAATATCGATCGAAGAAAAAGTTGAGCTTTGTCATCTCTTTTTCTGATCTGACGCCAAGCCAACGTGACCTGCCTCTATAAAATTCAAAGTGAGAAAAATGTATATTCTCTACTTTTGAAAGGCATCATCCACGGAAATTTAGCGAGTTTTGCTGGTTTTAATACCAAGTAAGTACTGTGTTAACAGCAGATACTTATTGCTGGACAAGCTCTAATAATTTCCTTGTTTTTCTCTAGACACTTATCTGCATAGCTCTAAGGAGCACCCTAGCGGCACTCCAATTATTTTCAACACAGCCACTGGCTCAAGTGCCGTCTTGAGTCGGGCTCGTACGCTCTGCCGCATTAATCGAAGGAATATTGTAATTCTGACATATTAGTGAGTCACATATATTTGTGTATGGTGTCGCTGCACTTTGCATGAGGTGTGCAAGCACGCCACACAAACACATAACCTCTCTGTCAAGCGGCATTGCGTTAAACAATCGTTGTTTCCCTTGGTGGGATAAAAGAATTGTGTTGTTGCTGCCAGTACACACAAACATACATTGTTGGCGGTGGAGGTGCCGCTCATCTTTAATCTTTCATCTTGAACTTCATCGGCTCAAAAAAATACTAAAACAAAGAAAGTAAAATTAAAAGCTAAAAATTAATGTGAGTGCTTAAAAATTAAAAATTATATTTAATAAAAGTGCTCAAATGAATTAAATTTGGTTTTTAATTTCTAAGCACTCATATTATATATGAAAAACAAAAATTTTTTCTTAAAATTAATTTTTAAATTAGGCTGAATAATTTGTCTCCTTCTTCACTTTTATCAAGTTTTTCAAAACACCTTCTTTGGCAACTAGGTCAATGCAGTGTGCTTAACTGATCATGCATAAAGAAATATAAATATAGAAAATATGTATATGATCAGCTTCTTAACAGTGAATTGATAATTATGTGTGTGCCATAAATCATAAACCATCTTGTAAACAAACAGCAACACACACCGCACATCAACATGGTACCAAGAATCTTGTCGGGGTAAGTGAAAGAGAGTTTTATTTCACACAATATGAATTGCTAAGTTAATTATACAATTCACTGGTCCAAACATTAGGAACTTAGATCTATTAAAATAACGAAAAAAATGTTGAAAGCGTAAGACTAAAAAGGAAAGTAAAAAAAATAATGAAGAGGAAATGCACTATTATAAATTTATTGTCCTATTTTTTTGAAACTTGATAGTGGAAAATGAAACAAAAATCTGCACTAGTAATATCTAAATTGAAAGTTAATATCTGAAAGGAAAAGTAAATATCTGAATTAAATAGAAAAACAGGAAGGATAAATTGTTGCAACACTATTGCACTACTTTATTCATAGTATCATGCTAAGACAATTAACTCTATCTATCCTAATTATAAATAAATGAATTATGTTTATAATGTTTAACTAAAAATACTAAAATGTTTCTTTGGATGAAAATGGGCTGAGCTTGCATATCAGCTGACTTGTTTAGGGATATATATAGCAGCCTCGCCATCATTTGAATGATGTCAGTACATTTCTAACCTGTATCATCAATCTGAAAAAGGGAACGGGACTAAAATTTTTTTTGTAAAGCTAAAAATTGTTCTCTATTTCACTTAACACCTTTCCTAGTCATCGAACCACGACAACCGAATGATAACTAGCCGCATCCAGGGTCCCCTCTGACTAGAGAAAAGAGACACTAGCAGTTGCATAGCAGATGTCTGTATGAGGCTTGTATATATGTATATTATATGGTATACGCATGTATAGCCCTCATATACACTTAATATTTGTTTGTTTGTATTTAAACATCAAACACAACACGTATTAGAATCTGCAATTCTACCTACATATGTATGCAACCTGTTAATTTTGATAAAAACTTAGCACAATATATATAAACCTATATATATTACAAAAATGGCGCCCAACGTGGGCCGCTATGCGTGAAAAAACATAACATCTTTAATTGCGCACGCAATTATATTTTTTTTAAATTGCGCCTCAACATAAGGCTTAGAGACGTCGATCTTCGCAATAATTCCATCAGTAGCGAAACGGCTTAATCTAAGCCTAAAAATATTCTGAGTGATAGCGATATATGCAAGCTTCGGTCTGTGAGTTTCACATGAGTTGTGAGGGTCTCTGATTGGAATATGGCTGTCAGACGAAATGTGCTTTCAGTTATTCGATAGAGATCTTTCCGATGGCGCAATTCAAGTAAGCTGATGTGAAAACGAGTATTGGAGAAAAATAGCCAGCACTCATCCCTCATGCGAACGAGAAAAGTCAGAATCGGTGAAGAAAACACATAAGGTATGGGATTTATGGAAATAACTCAGAGGAATTGTGTTTCATTTGGCAAGTCCGAAGAGTAACCTTCAACAGCTTCCATAAGATTCGTATGCCCCTATGTGTGCACATATTAAAGTAAATTCTTGCAATAGCAACACTTATTGGCAACTCTATAGTACCAGCGGGAATTCTATGCGTGGAAGTCGCATATGACCTAAAAGGAAAAGGAGATATGCTAAAGAAAAGGTTAAATTTTATAGATATCTTGACAGTTCGTGGGTTCAGGTTTGGATGGAGAATGAACCATTGCGATATTTTTCTTCTGCCATTCCAAGCCTTGAATAACTCTGCGAAAGTCTGTCTTCCTAGAGATTCACAATGGGAAGTTGGAATATGTGAGTGTTGCGATGCGGCACTACATCCTTTCCTGAGGTCTTCTTATGAACACGTATACATAATTCAAAACAAATCATATATATACAGAATAAAAAACTGGTCCGTATAGTTAGGCGCATGAGTAGTCCAAAGAAACTAAATAACTTATGAAATCTTACAAAATCTAAACAAATAAATAACTAAACCAAACCCAAGAAAAATAAATAAAAAAAAAAATATTACATAAATAAATAAACCGTTATTCTTATTATTATATGTGTTGTAGGTGTCACTGATCTCGTGTGTGACCCGATTTGATTTTTTTTAACTGACTTACGTCTCAACCAAACATACCACTCGCACACAGCCCTAAAACCGATTTATTGGTTCTATGCGATGAACACATGACAGGATCCTCAAATGTTGTAACAACTGAATGTGGTCACGTGTTTCATCGGGATTGTCTACAAAATTATCTTAGAGACACACCGAAGTGTCCTATTTGTGAATCCACGGGAGGTATTCAATTGATTTTAGATGAAATGCCAAGTCCTTCAGCAGCAGTCACAGCTGAGGAGGCGAGAGTGCACGATACTAGGTATAAAGGCCAGCGTAGGCCTGTGTGTCATTCTAGATCAACACAATTGAACAAGTCAAATGCTTCCAGTGAAGACAATATATCCAATCCTAACACTCAGCCAACCAAGCGTCCTATCCGAGGTAGACGAGGAAGGGGAGGTACAGCACGACCCCAAAGTAATGTACAAAATTTCCATGTGACAGATACACAATCAAAGCCACAAGTAGAAATCGTTTACAATAGAATTTTCGAAAGAATGGAAAGTATCATTCAAACGGAATTATCTAATGTGCAACTTCAAGCTAATGTGACACCACCTAGAGTTTCGAACAGTCTCGCTCGCCTCAAGCAAACTCGTTCTCGCGAAGCGAAGCGCGTTCTATTACAACGCTGAGTCCTGAAAGGGTAACTCAACTTATCCAAGGGTGGGGAGTGAAATATGATGGAGAACCTACGGGTCCATCAGTTCAAGAGTTTTTATATCGAATTAGCGCTCTCACTGAAGATTGTCTTAGCGGAGATTTTCCGATGCTGTGCAACAATTTGCACGTCCTTCTTACTGGAAAGGCCAGAGAATGGTACTGGCGCTTCCGTAAAGAAAATAGGGTGATCGCTTGGGAAGAGTTTTGCTTGTCCTTGAAAAGCCATTATCAGGATTTCAAGGATGATGACATCCTCATGGAAGAAATCCGTGCGCGTAAACAGCGAGAAAGCGAATCCTTTGAACTGTATTAGGAATCAATTATGAAAATTGCTTCTTGTCTCTTAGAACAGTTGATTTATAAACGAGAAAAACTTTTAGGAGATGTTGAATTTCGTCAATCTGCTAAAAACGCAGTTGGTCCTAAAGTTTTTAAAAGAGCTGTAGCGGCATTAGAAACCGAAGAAGACTTGTCTCAATCAGATTCAGAAGAGAAAGCTTCTGTAGAAGCAGTACAGTTGGCAAGAAAACCTTTGACTTGTTGGAATTGCAACAAACCAGGTCACACATGGGATATGTGTTTAGCAGAGCGCTGCATATTTTGTTATGGGTGCGGAGTCAAGGACCTTTATAAGCCCCAGTGTCCGACCTGTATTAAGAGGGCGGAAAACCCGAAAGTGGGTCCCGTTGTCGACAGCCGACGAAAGGCCCGTCAATAAAGCCCGCTGTCATAGGGATATCTGTCGAGGCAAAATGTCCCCATAGGTTGTCTGTTCCTTCCGAAAAGACACTCGCGCAAAACTCACCAGACTTACAACCTTTGAGCCGTTTCGTCCTTATCATGAGCGGCTAGATCATTATGAGCGGGTTCGTTCCCGGATTTTCGGAGATATATCCTCTATTTGTCGCAAAGTCAAACGCAGCACGTTGCGTATGCGTAACTTCTGGTCAATAGTCCAAAAATTTACGACAACGGCTGATTGCTGCCATAGTCAACGACCAGGCTGATGGTCGCCTGTATGCTGCTGTTTCATTCGTAGACCTGACGGAAATAGGACTTCTTGACACTGGTGCTAACATCAGCTGTATCGGAGCTGATTTGGCTGGGAAGAGTTGGACAGACTGTCCACACTTCAAGCCGATTGTTTCGCATGTTACAGGCTTTCTCTGCGTTGACGTGAACTACAATGGCACTTGTAAAAAGATAGATTTTTACGTCATTCCATCCATTAGTAAACGTGTAATTTTAGGCATAAACTTCTGGAGAATTTTCGACCTCGCTCCCGGAGTTATTTCTGCCATTGGTCCTCCGAGCTTATTAAGCGAGGTTAATAAGGAAGAGGAGAAGCAATGCCCTTTGACTGAATCTCAAAAAGCTCGTCTCGCTGCAGTCAACAATTTGTTTCCAAATTGTCTGACGAATTTCGCCGAGCTAATCTAACGTTGAACATTTCAAAGAGTCACTTTTGCGTTACAGAGGTGGGGTACTTAGGATATTTGATAGAGCATGGCGGCATCGCCACGGATCCAAATAAAGTGGAAGCCATCAACTCCTGGCCACCACCAAAGACGTTGAAGCAGGCTCGGAGTTTTCTAGGTCTTGTAGGGTGGTATAGGCGATTTATTAAGAACTTTGCTGAGCTGGTATTTCCGATAACAGAACTCGTATCTTCAAAAAGGAAGTTTGTTGTTATCTCGAGCTGCAGGAATTTGAGATAATTACAGACCATGCGAGTCTCCTCTGGCTGATGCGTCAACCAAACCTCAAGGGTAGATTAGCCAGGTGGGCCATGCGCATGCAAGGTTACAAGTTCAGTCTTAGTCATCGTAGAGGGAAGGATAATGTAGTACCTGATGCACTATCCCGAATTTTCCAAAATGAGGGAGAAGCACTAGATGTGCTCAAGCCAGTCATCGACTTAGATTCTCCCCATTTTGAGGATTCGGAGTATCGTCAAGTACGCGAAGAGGCTTTAAGCCCTGATGGCAATTATCCTGACTTGAAAGTCAAGGACCAATATTTGTACATACGCACACAACACACCGACGGCACAGCGGCTGGTGAGCAGCTGACTTGGAAACTTTGGGTTTCACAAGCGTTTGAAATTAATGAGAGGCAGTATAACTTGCGCTCACGCGAAGTGGGCTACCGTGTGGGGCAGGAAATCTTCTGAAGAAATTTCGCGCAAAGCAACTTCGCTAAGCAAATTAATGCTAAGTTAAATCTTCAGTGGATCAAATCCAGGATAAAAGCGAAATTGGGATCAGTTTATTATTTATTGGAGGATCTGCAGGGAAGGGAGCTAGGTACTTATCACACGAAAGATCTAAAGCAGTAAAAGCGTTGGGATGTCCTCTTTGAATCTTCTTCAAGTCATTTCCCTGGCTTCAAGGAATCTTCGAAATGATTTGTGGCTGTAGTGTACATCCCTGGTCTCTCGTTAAAATATCGATATTAGTGTTGATTAAGTCTCTAGGGACTAGCTTAGCCCTTTCTCAACAAACTATCGCACCAATAATATCGATCGAAGAAAAAGTTGAGCTTTGTCATCTCTTTTTCTGATCTGACGCCAAGCCAACGTGACCTGCCTCTATAAAATTCAAAGTGAGAAAAATGTATATTCTCTACTTTTGAAAGGCATCATCCACGGAAATTTAGCGAGTTTTGCTGGTTTTAATACCAAGTAAGTACTGTGTTAACAGCAGATACTTATTGCTGGACAAGCTCTAATAATTTCCTTGTTTTTCTCTAGACACTTATCTGCGAATGGTGTCGCTGCACTTTGCATGAGGTGTGCAAGCACGCCACACAAACACATAACCTCTCTGTCAAGCGACATTGCGTTAAACAATCGTTGTTTCCCTTGGTGAGATAAAAGAATTGTGTTGTTGCTGCCAGTACACACAAACATACATTGTTGGCGGTGGAGGTGCCGCTCATCTTTAATCTTTCATCTTGAATTTCATCGGCACATTTGGGGCGCAGAATAATGAAAGTGAATCGTGAAAAATTAATTAAATGAAATAATACACACAAGACACATACACACATAAAATCATATAAAAATAACTAATCACTCACACACATATCACACACACACATATCAAACACACACGAATAGACCAATTGTTAAACTCATGCATACATCCTTCTCGAATATTTAAAAATTGAAATTGAATTTACTAAAAAAAATACTAAAACAAAGAAAGTAAAATTAAAAGCTAAAAATTAATGTGAGTGCTTAAAAATTAAAAATTAAATTTAATAAAAGTGCTCAAATGAATTAAATTTGGTTTCATATTATATATGAAAAACAAAAATTTTTTCTTAAAATTAATTTTTAAATTAGGCTGAATAATTTGTCTCCTTCTTCACTTTTATCAAGTTTTTCAAAACACCTTCTTTGGCAACTAGGTCAATGCAGTGTGCTTAACTGATCATGCATAATGAAATATAAATATAGAAAATATATTTCAAGTGAACAGACGTGTTTTTCTTTTGCTCCCCGAATTTCATTAGATTTCTTTGAATAAGCGCTGTTCCATGTAACAAAAGCTTACTAATACTTCTTATAGTATTTTCTCCTATTCTTTTGCTATTTAAATCTGTTCACTCGCGAGTGCTTTCTATTAAATTAGTCAAACATTTTTTGTTTGGTAATTTTGACTTTGGTTTGCTATTGGCTTCTTTGTTTACATCAACTCTTTGTAGCGTTGTTGTTGTATTGCTTGGTAACTTGGTCTATTTTTAGATTCTGTCGCGAGCGCGCTTACTCTTTTCAGTTCGCTCTCTCTCTCCTACTTTCGTTTGCGCTGTGCAATTGTTGTTGCAGTTACTGTAACGACAGCTAGTGCTCTCGCCCACTTAGCATTTGCTCTCTTTTCTTACGTAGTTTGCTCTTAGTTTTTTTTTGAACGTTTTATTTGGCTACTCTTTTACAGTGGTATCTGAATATAATGGAAGGAAAACTTATCTGTGCTATTAAACCCTGTCAAAGCGAGATTACATGTGATCAACCTAGCATTTCATGTTGGCTGTGTGATAATGTCGTATATGCCAAATGTGCCAACGTCAATGGTACAACTGTTGATGCTTTAGCTAAGCGCATTGGACTCCACTATTGCTGTGTGGAGTGTCGTGATGTGCAGAATGATATGAGATCTTTTATGCGGCAGACACGGAATGGCTTTAGGGAACTGTTTAGTGGTTTTCGTACGCTATCTCAACAGTTCTCTAAGCTGGACTCGGAATTTAATGGCCTTCAGCTGTTGAGTGAGTCCCCGAAGCGCAAAAAAAAAAGTACGCGCATCTGATATTTCCGTCTACTTGAACAATCTTTCAGCTATCCAAACTGTTGCATCCAAACTATCTGATAGAGATTATCTACTAGCTTTTGGCGATTTTAACTTACCAGAAGTTGGTTGGTCAGCCCAATCCGGTATTCTGGCGCCCTCTATCTATAATTCTTTTTTAAATGGCCTATCAGAACTATCTTTATTTCAAATTAATAATGTTCCTAATTGTAGCGGTAGAATGCTTGATTTAGTTTTCTCTTCTGATATACTACTAAACACTATCTCCCGAACTGATCCCTTAGTACATCCTGAAGATCCCTACCATCCTACGTTTTACCTTGTTCTAGCTCTGCCTACTCCTATACAAACTGCATCTGTTCCTCGTAAAGTAAAATCACGTTGTTTCCGTAAGACCGATTTTGAAAAACTTAATCATTTAATTTTAGAACATGATTGGTCATTTTTTTATTCATGTTCTGACCTAAATACTTGCATCTCATTTTTTTATTCCTCCATGAATTCATTCTTCGACCAATGTGTTCCTCTTGCTTTCCCAGTAAAGTCAAATAGGCCACCTTGGTTCTCTCGTGAACTTATGAGGTTAAAAAATTTGAAATCTCGGTATTTTAGAAAATTTAAACTAACTCGTAAACCTTTAGATTTCTCAAGATATATTGCTGTTAGAGCAAACTTTATTGCTCTAAATGCAAATTGTTACAACGAGTATTTGAGTCGTTGTCGTTTGCAGTTCGCCCAGGACCCTAAGCAGTTTTACAACTTCGTCAATCTGAAACGTAGATCCTGTAGATTCCCTTCCTCTTTATTTTTCGGAAAAAATGAAGCAAGCACTGATCAGGCCGTAGCCGATTTGTTTGCAGACTTTTTTCAATCTACCTACTCAACTAATCCGTATAGCTCTTCCATATATCCTTACCCTTACCCTATTAATAATTTTAATACTCTTTTTTGTCCTACTATTAACAAAACTTCTTTACTTAGTGATCTCAATTCTATTAAACCCGTTTTCTCTCCTGGCCCTGATGGAGTTCCAGGATGTGTTCTAAGATTTTGTGCTGATTCACTTCTAAAACCTATTTTTAAGCTGCTTGACTTGTCACTATCTAACAGTTATTTTCCACCTATTTGGAAAAAATCTTTTTCCATTCCTCTTCACAAAAGTGGATCTAACCATGATGTGAAAAACTATAGGTGTATATCCAAATTGTCTGCAATACCTAAGATTTTTGAAAAAAATCTTACGGCTCAATTAACCTTTATGAGTAAATCAATAATTTCGCCCCATCAACATGGGTTTGTAAAGGCAAGATCTACAGCTTCTAATCTTCTAGAATTTTCTTCCCGCATTACTTTAGGATTTCGGAAGAAAATGCAAACAGATGTCGTCTATACTGATTTCAGTAAAGCATTTGATTCCGTAAATCATAATCTCTTGATTCATAAGTTATATTTAATCGGTTTTCCACAAAAGCTTATTTTGTGGATATCCGATTATTTAACTAACAGGTCTCAACGAGTTCTTTTTAAATACTGTCTATCAAAGCCAATCTTAGTAACTTCTGGTGTTCCTCAGGGCAGCCATCTTGGACCTTTGCTTTTTAACCTTTTTATTAACGATCTTCCTTCAATACTTCTTCACTCTAATATCCTTATGTATGCTGATGACGTGAAACTCTGTTTGACGTATAGTGATCCTGCACGTAACTTCCTCCAAACTGATCTTGATTTGCACTTTGCTTGGTGTAGGCATAATCTGCTGCATCTTAATTGTTTGAAGTGCAAAGTTATGTCATTTTACAGAGCTAGCTATCACGTCTTCAATTATACATTTGATTTAAACCCGCTTTCAAGAATAACCGAGGTAAACGATCTAGGTATTCTCTTTGATCATAGATTGAAATTTGAGCGTCACATTGCACAAATTGTCAATAAGGCATTTCGAGTACTTGGTTTCATAAAAAGATGGTCCAAAGAATTCAGGGATCCTTATACGACAAAATTACTTTATATTTCTCTTGTTCGCCCAATTCATGAATATGGTTCTTGCGTGTGTTCGCCGCAATATCAGATTCACCAAAAGCAATTTTTACTTTTCGCTTTGCGTAGTTTCAACTGGGTACCAGGTGTAGACTTGCCACCTTATTCTAGTAGACTGCTTCTTATTAACCTACCTTCTCTTACTAATCGTCGTATTATGTTAGGTGTCACGTTTCTTTTCAAACTAATCAAGTACGACATTGATTCTCCAATTCTGCTTAACCAAATTAATTTCTGTATTCCTTCTAGAGTAACTCGTAATTTTTCGCCACTTTCCTTAGATTTTTGTCATAACAATTATAGCTTGCATGATCCCTTTCGAGTTCTCTGTGCTGATTACAATAGACTGGTTAGAGTTTTCAATTCAGAGTCCTCCCTTAATTCGATCAAACTATCCATTCTTAACTACTTAACAATTAACAACAATTAACACTAACCCACCGATCTGATTGGGTTTTTTCTGGGTTTTCCCCCAATCCCTTTGCAACAAATGTTGGATCGTTCTCTTTTTATTATCCCAGTTTTAAAGTTTAAATTTTAATTTTTTACATTTACTTTTAATTTAAAAAAAATACATTATTAATAATCTTTTAATTCTAATTCAATTTTTATTCTTAATTTTTATTGTAACTTTTCCCAGTCGACTGCCATTAGTCGACATTAAATAAATAAATAAATAAAATGTATATGATCAGCTTCTTAACAGTGAATTGATAATTATGTGTGTGCCATAAATCATAAACCATCTTGTAAACAAACAGCAACACACACCGCACATCAACATGGTACCAAGAATCTTGTCGGGGTAAGTGAAAGAGAGTTTTATTTCACACAATATGAATTTCTAAGTTAGTTATACAATTCACTGGTCCAAACATTAGGAACTTAGATCTATTAAAATAACGAAAAAAAATGTTGAAAGCGTAAGACTAAAAAGGATAGTAAAAAAAATAATGAAGAGGAATTGCACTATTATAAATTTATTGTCCTATTTTTTTGAAACTTGATAGTGGAAAATGAAACAAAAATCTGCACTAGTAATATCTAAATTGAAAGTTAATATCTGAAAGGAAAAGTAAATATCTGAATTAAATAGAAAAACAGGAAGGATAAATTGTTGCAACACTATTGCACTACTTTATTCATAGTATCATGCTAAGACAATTAACTCTATCTATCCTAATTATAAATAAATGAATTATGTTTATAATGTTTAACTAAAAATACTAAAATGTTTATTTGGATGAAAATGGGAATATCAGCTGACTTGTTTAGGGATTCCCTATGAACGTCGCCGAAAGGAAATCATGGAAGGGAGGGTAAAGAAGGCAGGCTGCACCAACACCTATGGCAGCCTCGCCATCATTTGAATGAGGTCAGTACATTTCTAACTTGTATCATCAATCTGAAAAAGGGAACGGGACTAAAATTTTGTTTGTAAACCTAAAAATTGTTCTCTATTTCACTTAACACCCTTTCTAGTCATCGAATCACGACAACCGAATGATAACTAGCCGCATCCAGGGTCCCCTCTGACTAGAGAAAAGAGACACTAGCAGTTGCATAGCAGATGCCTGAATGAGGCTTGTATATATGTATATTATTTGGTATACGCATGTATAGCCCTCATATACACTTAATATTTGTTTGTTTGTATTTAAACATCAAACACAACACGTATTAGAATCTGCAATTCTACCTATGTATGCAACCTGTTAATTTTGATAAAAACTTAGCACTATATATATAAACATACATACATATACGAGTACTACAACAGTACTAATTGCAGTTGGCGTCTTAATCTCGCACAGTCGTGACAGTTCGTCGGCAACTGTATTCTCCTCGTCTTTGACATGCAGAATCGTAGTTGTAAACTGTGAAATATAGTCAAGGTGCCTTAACTGTCTTGCCGATGCCTTTTCAGGACGTTGACTAAAGGCGAAGATTAATGGCTTATGATCCGTTTTGATAACAGAAACACGTCCTTCTAGCAGATCTTTAAAGTGTCTTACTGCTTCATAAATGGCCAAAAACTCGCGATCGTAAGTGCTATAGCCACGCTCTGTTTGAGTTAGCTTTTTCGAAAAAAATCCGGGGGGTTGCCAGACATCAGCAACCTGCTGCTCGAGTGAAGCGCCAATGGCCGCATCTGAAGCGTCACAGACTAGGGCCCAATTGGTGTTTGGCGTTGGAAAAGATAACATTGTAGCGTCTGCTACATTCCGTTTGCATGCCTCGAAGACTTGTATAAGCTCTGGTGTCTATTGAATGATGCGCTTGTCATTCTTTTTAATGTCTCTTGTCAGCTCCGTTAGTGGTGCTTGAGGTAGGCAACGTCTGTAATAATTGATAATTCCAAGAAATCAGTCAAGTTCGCAAATTGTATATGGTCTGGTATAGCTCAAGATAGCGTCAATGCTATCAGTTGGGGGTTTGATTCCACTTTTGCTGACGATATAACTCAAGAATCGAACATCTTGTTTAGCAAGTTGACATTTACTAACGTTGATGCAGAGACCGTTGTGTTGCAAAATGTGGAAGACTGTACGAAAATGTTGTTCATGTTCATCTGGTGTTGTTGATGCAATGAGAATATCGTCAATGTAATAATACACAAAATCCAAGCCTCGGAAAATGTTATCCATAAACCGTTGAAATGATTGTGTAGCGTTTTTAAGTCCAAACAGCATTTTCAGGAATTCTACTAGTCCAAAAGGGGGGCAAACTGCAGTCTTTTTGATGTCGCTCTCAGCCATTGGTACTTGGTAATAAGCACGTACCAGGTCGAGGGTTGAGCAAATAGTTTTTCCGTGTAGCTGTTCTACAAAATCGGATATGTGAGCGATTGGGTAGCGATCCGGTACTGTTACAGCGTTTAACTTCCTATAATCGTCACAAGATGTAATGGACTGGACCAGGAACTCTTAGAATTCCAGCGTTGTCGACAGTAGAAATGGCTGTGTTACTTCCATCATTAAGGTGCGCGCTAGTGGTTAGACCTATCGTTGAATCGATGAGCAAATCAGCGCCAATGATTGGTGTGTGAGTATCAGCAATGATGAAAGTCCAACTAAACTCCCGACGAAGTCCCAAGTTTAATTGAATGACCTTTTTGCCATACGTGAAGATAGGTGTTTGATTAGCTGCATACAATACAAGATCGCTTTTTTGTGAATTTTGCTTAAACGCAGAACGCGGTACAACAGAAATCACCGAACCAGAATCCACCAGAAATCATGTCCTTGATATCTGATCATAGACGTGTAGGCGACTCTCAGGGGGTGCTGTAATATTGTTGACAGAGTATTTGCTGTCGCCGTGAAGCTGAACAGGCGACAGCTGCATTAGTTTAAATTCGCTTTGTAAGTGCAGCTAGGTAGCCACTTTTGAGCCTTGTCACCGAATTTTTTGTGGTAGAAACATATCGTCGATGCTTGGTCGTCTCCTCCGTTGGATAAGTCGTGTGATTTTCCCTGTGATTGATTTTGCTGTTTTAGATATTTCATCTCTCCTTGTAATTTTTCAACTCTCTCAGAAAGTGAACGTAAACTTTCGGCAACGTCTGCCAAAATTTTGGTGGGAGCAATTGCGTTGACAACATCGGGTGTAGCAGCGCGGCACAAGTATTGCTCGTTCCATAAGCCTCGAGCATCCGGTCAGCAGTGGCTGCGAGTCTGCCAAGATCTGCTTCCGGCCACACTGTCAGTATTGGGCGAACTTCAGATGGCATCTTTGCATGGAAAAGCGTGCGGATGACACTTTCATATTGCTCGCCAGGTGCCAGACGACGCATGTGAGCCAGAATATCTGATGGTTTTTTGCCAGTTGCTCCTCCGTGCAACAAACCACGCAACATATACTCAGCAGACTCGGCAAACTTAGTTAGTAGCCTAGCTTTGAGAGCGGGGTATTTGTCAACATCTGGTGGGTTTTGGACCAAATCAGCTACACTCAATGCAATATCTTCCTCCAACTGTACAGTAATGAGATCGAACTTGTCCACGTCGTTGATAATGCTGTTGAGGAGAAATGCGCGCTCAACTTGTGCAAACCAGAGTTGTGGATTGCTCCGAGTGAATTTTGGCACATTAATTTGTAGACGATGAACTGGTGCAACAGCCGGTGCAGAGGTAGCTTGTTGTGTTGCTGTGTCTTGGAGTGCCACACGTATTGCATCCATTTCTCTTTGCATTGTGAGAAGTTGCTTTTCGGTATCATTCAATGGTTCAGTCATGTCGTTTGTTTCAAAATTAAGTTTCCTCCTGGTTAATGAGCGAAGATTGTATCGTGGTTGTTGCATGCTATTCTATTAGTTGACATTAGTTTGCTGCCCGTTGATGCGTGTTCATAAAATGCGTCGTATATATGAACGTGCGTGCGTTATTTCACCACAGGCGTCTGATGAAATCTATAGAACAGATGCAATTAGTACCAACGTAGTTAGTTTTTATATTCGCAACAAGTTTTAATTCACGTCGGGGTCACCAATATGGCGGATTGAATACGCCATTAATTTTTCTTAAATAATAAGCTTTTATTATTCTTTATTGTCAAACGTTTTAAGTGTTAATTGGGCGCGAGCTTTCATTAGTGCGTAATTCGAAGAACTCAAGTGAAGTTAGCTGCGATAGATATCAATAACTTAACATATAGTGTTGCTTAACTAATAGCACTAAGCATCGAACATATAGAGTACTCAAACAGCGGAATCTACTCATTTGATGCACTGCGGAGACTGGGACCCCTGAACACGAAGTGTTTTACAAGTGAGCGATCGGCTCTCTTCGTTAGAAACCGCGAAAAGCGCACAGCGGCATCAACTCAGTCGCACAACGACATCGGAACGATGAGCACGGGTGTATTTTTTGCGCTCTGCGATCGTTTTAATGTGTGCGTATATGCATGCACAAGCTCGCATATGAATGTATGCGTTGCTTGTGAAGTTTGGCAACAGGCAAATGGCTGATAAATTTTGTCAAATTTAGTACAAACATAAACAAACAAAAATTATAGTTGTTCCACAACTTTTTTTCAGTGTTATAAATTTGATATAAAGATTAGAATAGAAATATGAATATTTAATCTATCTACTCAATAAATTATAAATGAAGATGTTTTCAGATGTTAAAAGTTATTGCCGCCAAATAACTATTTTTCCCCACTGTATCTCAGCTTGTTAGCTCCCGACACCGAAACAGAAAATTGACTTCAGGCTGCCAGCGCGCTGGCCGAAGCATTTGCCTGTTGTCAAACTTCACAAGCAACGCATTCATTCATATGTGAGCTTGTGTATACATAGCACACATATATTGAAACGATGGCTAGAGCAAAGAAATATACCCGTGCTCATCGTTCCGCTGTCGTTGTGCGACTGACTTGATGCCGATGTGCGCTTCTCGCGGTTTCTAACGAAGAAAGCCGATTGCTCACTCTTGAAACACTTCGTGTTCAGGGGTCCCAGTCTCCGCAGTGCATCAAATGAGTAGATTCCGCTGTTTGAGTACTCTATATGTTCGATGCTTAGTGCTAATAAGTGGCTAACAGGATTGCCACAAGCGCAAAGCGCGAACGCCATCTGTAGGAAATAATTGTAAAGCATGTGCATATGTATATGTATATGAATTTAACAAATTAAACTACACGGGAACATAGATCGAAGGGTATCCCACTGTTTTCTTACTAGTTATTTCTGATTTTTATAATAAAAATCAATTTATAACTCTTACGTTTTGATTTTTATTTTAAAAATCAAATATAAAGTTATAAATTGATTTTTATTTTCAAAAATCAAGAATCAAAAATTAGTTTATAACTCTTATTTCTATTATATATATTATAAAAATTATAACCGTTACGGTCCCTGATTATTATCCATAATTTAGTTCAATTTTCTGGACAAATTTAACGCGTGTGGCACAACATAAATCAACTACATATATTGGCTCAAATTTCTATTCGGAAATCAACTGATCGTGGACTGGCTAAACTTGATGCTGAACCAGGCGGTATTGGCGATAGAGGGGTGAGCGAATTGTCACCAGCACAAGTTATAGCATCATCACTGTCGCATACTTCAATGTCAGTATCATTGCATTCTGCATGCGAATTGTTTTTTGGGTAGGCCTTGAGAAATTTGGCAAGAATCTTTGCGTCAGTTTGTTTTTTGACAGTGCATGCGTCACTTTTGGTCACCATAGTTTTTGTTAGTGAAGACCTACTAAGGTTTTGGGTTATGAAAACTTTTTCGTTAACATTATTTTTTGGTAGGCAACTTTCTTGTTACCGGAGCGCGAGCAATATTTTACAGCGACTCTTCCGAATTTTCGGTCAAATGAGCCACCACGCGCAGATTTGAGTTTGTTTTCTTATGTTTAATGTTACTATCATTGCATTTTTCAAGCAAATTGATTTTTGAGTTGGCCTTAAGACGTTTGGCAAGAATGTTTTCGTCAGATTCTTGATTTTGGTTTATGAAAACTTTTTCGGCAGCACACGCGCTACTTTTGGTCGCCACCTTTTTTGTTAGCGGACCGCTAGTAATGCTTTTCAGCGATTCTTCCGAAATTTCCGTCGAATAAGGGTTGACCGAGCCGCAACGCGCCGATTTGAGTCTCTTTTTAAGTTCTTTAGGCA
The DNA here is from genome assembly GCA_018903715.1 of Zaprionus davidi. Lineage (NCBI taxonomy): Eukaryota > Metazoa > Arthropoda > Insecta > Diptera > Drosophilidae > Zaprionus > Zaprionus davidi. The sequence continues at coordinate 103,549 of JAEIGL010000043.1, forward strand.
TAGAGATAATTTTTGAAAATAGTCAAAAAATGAGAATACTAACTTTGTGCACATACATTTGCACAGGCAGAAGGAGGAGTGGCAGACCCCATAAAGTATATATATTTTTACTCTGGGTCACTAGCCGAGTCGATTGAGCCATGTGTGTCTGTCTGTGTGAACGTACAGATCTCAGCTATTATTACATATACTTAGCTGAACAAATTACCAACGTATTCTCCAAATTACAATCCGATCGGACAGTAAACAGAGAAGTTATTTAAAAAAGTATGAGCATAAAACCAAGTGCTTGTGTCAGCCAACATATGAGGTGGGCGAGAACGAAGCGCGAGTGCCATCTGTCGGGAATAATTTTAAAGCATGTGCCTATGGATGTATGTATATGTGTATAAATTAAACAAACTAAACTACACCAGAACATGGGTCCAGGGGTATCCCACTGTCGCGTGCCGCGCGACAATGGGAACCGCATTTTGTTGCCAACGTTATTCAAATTCTTCCTTTTCTGGAAAAGCTCCGTAGCATCCCGGAAATCGGCAGCTTCACCACTAAGTCGACACTAAGAGGAGTAAGAGTTCAATGTAGCGACATTGCTACATAAGTATAACTATCTGCACTCTGCACTAAATGAAGATGACAAAAAATCACATGCATTTGTTCGTTACTTACACTGGTCAACTCTATCTAATTGGGTTCGCAAAGAACTTACACATATGGGTTTCTCTCCCCGTTATGTCAACGTTTTAAAAAAAAAAACGGGAAAGCCAATATATATGTTCGAAATTGAGCTTGAACCAAACCTAAATAACGAAAATGACCAAATCTTAAAGATTACTAGCCTGGGCAGTCTAACTGTTGTTACTAAGCGCCAATTTAAACGAATTGACCCAGTTCAATGCCACAGCTGTCAGGTGTTTGGACACAGTAAAAATTACTGTAGGAGGCCTTTTGTATGCATGGACTCCAACATATTGCAAGTTATAAGGACATCCCTCAAGCTCCTACCACATTGACTCTGCAGAGCCCTTCGGCTAAGAAAATAACAACAACCTCACCTATCCAAACGGAAGAGATTTTGGTTAACCCATTAAGCAAAGAACAGCAACAAATTGACAAGCCCTTAAGCTATCAAGCAACAGCAGTCAAGAATCCTAAAGATTGACAAGGCTGCTAACAAATTAATTACATAAGCAGAAATTAATTCATAATCAACAATCAGGAGAGGTAAATTATTCAAACCTCACCTTTAGTCAAGTCGTAGGTACTTCAAGTCTAACGCCTAAAACCAATCAGCCAGCAGCAGCACGTCTAGCAAAAGTTCAGCAGCAACTTCGTTTAGAGCAACAACAAAAGCTTCAGCAGCAGCAACAAATAGAAGAGCAAAATTCCCGTATTCCGCAAGGACTTTGTCAATTTTAACCACAACGCCAATACTTGCTCTGTTGCATGCCTAAAATTTGAAATTCTGTCCTATCTTTCTAGAAATGAATTAATCAATCCTTGCAAATCTGTCTAATCCTTAGCTTTAATTGCATGCCCGCGTTCTCTATTCGCGTTTCGAGTCATACATTCAGCGACTGTGCCCCTCAGTCGGTTGGGCGGGAGGTCGACATTTGTTGTATCTGGGGTCCGTGCGTAACAAGCATCGGCTTGGTTTTGCATGGACCACTTGATTATACATTCATTGTATCAACGACCATATAAAAAAAATTCTGAGAACTTTCTACTGCAGGCCAAAAAGGAAAATTCGGCCATGATTAATGAAATGGGAAAGAAGATAGACTCCCTTCTCAACTTAATACACACTCTTATTATTGCTCAAATACCTGCAGCTGGTTATCAGCCCCCTGTTAACCAATTGACTTTATAGCAACTGAGCATGGCCTGTTACTCAGGTCAATTGGGCGACACCTCGCAGATGAGCAGCAGCAGCGTCTCAATTCTCACTGGATGAATCTTGTGAAGAGGAAATCTGCGTGTTTCTCCTTTGTCTCCTGGTGAAGCGGCATCTAGGCAATAATGAGAACGGCGATTTTTATTTAATTTTGCATAATTTTGTTAATAATATTCATTACTTTGTACAATAAATTATTTATGTTGCCCATCTGGCAACTTTTCCACTGTTAATACTTGTATTCTCTTCCTTTTCGAATATTTAACAGCTGTCAAAGCTGTTCAGCCATGTCATTTATAAATGTGACTATGTTAAAATTCTGTAAAAAAGTAACGAGATAAATTAAATAAATATTCAGTGCGGTTCCCATTGTGCCCCCGTGCACATCTCCAAAAATCGTTCGAATCCTAGTTTTATTAAATGGTGCAGAACTAAATGGAATTGTGTATATTTAATATTATGTCTTGCTTTGATGGACACTGATAAGTTAAGTTAATTCTAAAATCAAAACTAGTCTTCAAACAAAAAAATAAATGAAGTAAATTTGGTTGTAATATCTTGAAAAATAAAACAAATAGTTTGTATTGCAGCTTTACGATATATCGATCCGATTCGGCTCGTTCCGACTTATTGCAGCAATGAAAAGCATGTGTGCCAAATTTCATCAAGATACGAGTAGCTCTAAATCTGATCGACTTGTTTGCGTTGCAACAGACAGACGAACGGACAAACGGTTAGACAGACAGACTTCAACAGAAATGTATCTTCAGGTGCGTTGCTAACTCCTGGTCAAAATGACTGTTTATTCCGGAGTCAGCTCAAAAACCATCACTGTGCCGTTCTTCTTCAAAGTTGGGGATACTGTCAACAGGGATCGGTATCGGTACCCAGGCTTGTTCTCATAATCTTCTAAGCCTACTTTTCCCTATTCCGTCTTGCTCTTTCAGTTGCACAGCAACTATCAGAAATATTACCGCATCCAAACTTCTTACTCGCCCTTTTGAGCCTACTCCCATTCCGAGCAATGACAACATAAAGAGTTATGTTCTCGCAATCATGGCTGCTAAAAAGACACAGATTTTAAAACCTCTGATTGCGACTAGCCCAAAAAAAAAGTGTTCGTCTCTCGCTTGGCCCCAGTGACTTCTATAGAAGATGTAGAATCGTATATCCTCGCAAAGCTGCCTATAAATAACTTGATTGTTGAAAAATTCAACTTTAAATTTGTGTGCAACTTTTCATCTTTCAAAATTAGTCTTCAATACCCATAATCTTTCTAAGCTCTGAACTCTTTTTTTAGAAAGGTTTCCAACATACAGGTTTGATCGACCTGACCGACGTGGAAGTGGAGTACTGATTGCAGTACACTCCAACATTGAGTTGGACCTTCTACAACCGGAGTTTTAATTGGACATTGAATTCATTTGTGTAAAATTACACTTTCACTGTTTTGTCTTGTATGTAACCTGCTTCTATATTCCGCCGTCATCGGAATTATCAGACTACTCGCAACACTTGTCTGCAATTAAGACTGTTCTTAGCCTGTTATCAGACAGAGATTTCTTCATAGTCTTTGATCACTTTAATATCCCTGAATATAATTGGATATCTAGTGTTGAGGGAAACTATCTTTTGCCTTCCAGGCACATGACCTATTTGACGGTTTGTTTGACACGTCATTTTTGCAGGTCAATCATGTCAATCGTTTGATTGTCGACGTGTGAAGACATGTTTTTATCGAGCTCCGCACAAAATCGGTTGTTTTGAGTGAAGTGAACGACTAATAATATAAAATAAATGAATAATCCGAAAGCGAAAGAGACGCTCTATGCGATGCAAGATCGCCCAAATATATTGTAATTCTTTATCTTAAATAATAAAACTATAATATGAGTCAAAACGACACTCGCGCTCAGCGTCAGCGTGAGCAAGACGAACGCCGGCTCTCATTTCAACGTAACAACGCGTACTTTTCTTACGTCTCCCCGACAACTGCAAACGCAGACATCGAGCGGTCAATAACCCATAGCCCAAGGAACCTTCTTTTACCAATAAATCAAGAAAGAGTGCGCTCTTGCTCTCCCGCTCTCTTAGCTCTAACCTACCTACCTCTAACAACAACAGCTGGAGCAATGCTGACAGCCCGCTCTATCTCGTCGTCGGCTGCACCCGCTCACTCTCTCACTGAGTCAGCGAAAACAAAACCGCAAGCAACAAATGGTACTAATGCACCGCCAGCAAAAGAAAACGTAAACAAAAAAGCTGGGTCGACCTGGCAGACTGGAATGGACCGCTACATTACAATAAAGCGAAAGCTTAGCCCGAAAAATTCAGATTCAGAAAACAAGCCGAAAAATACACACGATAATTCCACCTTGATCAACAATGTAGCCCCCGCAAATACCAACAGATGCGCTCTGCTGGCAGATACCGCTGAGGACGTACCGCTGGGATCCGTTGACATCGAACCGAAGAAATCAATATACATCCGCGAGAAAAGCACAAGCGGTCTGGTAAATACTTTGATTGGCCTTATTGGAAAAGATAGCTTTCATATAATTCCCCTCGTAAGAGGTACTATCAATGAAATCAAACTTCAAACGAAAACGGAGGACAACTACAGAAAAGTCACAAACTATCTTAAGTAGTAGTACAAGGGCTTACAAGTAGTACTGAAGGGCAGTACGGCGCGGGCACCCCAATGAACAGCTACGCTGACACCATCAAAAACAAATCCAGAAGTCTTATTTTCGAAAGCAACAAGCTCAGCTCCATGGCCTATACCCACCTTTAACAAGACAACATTTGCAAACGTTTTAAAATCAGGAATGACGCCTCCAACCCAAAATTCCCAAACTCCACATGAAGTGCATACAAAATTAGACACACAACAAAACTTGGCCTATAGTTTTGTTGTGTATCTAATTTTTCTGAGCAGCAAGAAACAAAAACTGAAGCTATGATGCAAGCCTTACAATAGAGCATGATGGAGTTTATGACATTTATGAGAACCACCATTCAAGACATGATGCGTAATCAAAACCTTATGCTTGTAGCCCAACAATCAAAATAAATAATGACTACCTTACGCATAGCTGCGTGGAACGCCAATGACATTTCACAGCAAAACTTGAGCTAGCTCAATTCCTACATGAGAAGCATATCGACGTAATGCTTTCGGAAACTCATCTCACAAGCAAATACAATTTTCAAATGAGAGACTACCACTTCTATGGCACAAATCATCCCTCATAAGGAACCGTATGAAGCACCACTTCTACAAAAACTTTGCTGAAAATCAACTTCAGGCCACATTTATCAACACACAGCTAGAGGACAACACTCACCTCACACTAGCGGCCGTTTACTGCCCCCCCCCTTTTGACAGTATTGGAAGATCAATTCCTGGATTTTTTCCAAGCACTAGGGCCACACTTCATTGCAGCAGGCGACTACAACGCTAAACATACTCACTGGGGATGCGACTTATGAATCCAAAAGGAAAACAGCTTTATAAGACTATAATAAAAGCCACTAATAAACTTGACCATGTTTCTCCTGGGAGTCCTACATACTGGCCACCAGACCTCAATAAGCTACCTGATTTAATCGACTTCGCAGTTACGAGAAATATTCCCCGCAGTTTGGTTAAAGCTGAATGTCTGCCATCTGATCACTCGCCTGTACTAATTCACCTCCGCCGGTATGCAGAAAACGTGAAACCACTATACAGATTGACTTCACACAAAACAAACTGGCTCAGGTATAAAAAATATATAAGTTCACACATTGAGCTAAACCCAAAACTCAACACTGAATCTGATATAGAGAGCTGCACGTGTATATTGCAATCTGTGGGAGCCCGTGCGAAAGAGCGGCCAGCCAAGCAGTGAGAGAGACCATTGCTCTCTCAGGAAAGCCGATGATGAGTAGTATGAACTTGATCACCGGCAGATACGGACGCGTGTTATTGTGTTCGAAAATAAGTGAATAAACAAGCAGTTACATATAAAGTTCTACTGAAGTGAAATTGGTTTCATTTATGTGGGTTGTTACAGTGGCGACGAGGTAAAAATTTAAAAAAAAAATAAAAAACAAAAAGAAGAAATGAAAAAGTAGTATGTTAAAATATTTATGCACACATATGTACTTACATACCTCAAGAAGAAATTTCGTTGTGTGCCGTTATTTACATGTTATCCGTCTTTCCACCCTCATTCTTCCTTCACGTTCACTGGTGCCGTTATTGTTTTTTTTTGAGTATGAAAAAGGAGAGCAACAGCGGCACCGATGAGCGAGCTCGTGAGAGCGTCGAATGAGTGGAAATGTTTAAAAAGGAAAGAGAAAATAACAGAGAGTGTAAAAAGAACACACGTGAAAGGTACATGTGTTGGCACACATAATGTGCGTGAAAGAGCGTAAGAGGCATAAGAAGATATTCAACGCACACACGCAAACACAGCTTTAAAAAAAAAAAGAGAGAAAGAGAAGAATCAAGCTGACTTCGAGTCGGGGCCTATACTGAGAGTATGTGGTGATTTGAAAAAAAAAGAATAAAATAAAGCTGACTACAAAGTCAGGGCCAGTACTACTAGTATATGGCGATTGGAAAAAAATCTGACTGTAAGTCAGGGCCAGTACCATGAGTATGTGTCGAATGTATATATATATATAATATGTATAACATTTACAAATATTTATGACTGAATCTAAAATCACGATCTGACTAAGTCAGAGGCAGTTTGCCAGTAATAACGATATTGCATTTAATTTCAGGTACACTGATAACAATGGCTGAAAATGTAATCAAGCCATTTCTCTGCGAGACTATTGACAAGTCTCTTTTACGTATCGAGTGGGAGAAGTGGCTAAGAGCCTTCGAAATTTATCTCATATCTGAAGAAATTGACACACCTATTCGGAAAAGAAGTAAACTACTTCATCTAGGAGGACCACAACTTCAGACGGTAGCGTTCACATTACCCGATGCGGTGTTAGAAAATGCCACAGATAATAATATAGATATATACAAGGTCCTTGTTGAAAAATTAAATGCATACTTCTCGCCAAAGCAGAACTCCAGTTTTGAAAGGCATCTGTTTAGGAATCTCTGTCCATCAGAAGGAGAGACTTTTGCTAAATTTGTATTAAGGCTACGCCACCAAATTCAGAAGTGTAATTTTGGGGCTACTAAAGCAGAAGTCGAGGAGATTTGTCTAAAGGACAAAATAATTGACAGCTGGGCCGGAGTAGATCTTAAAAAGAAATTGTTGGGAAAAGAATACAATTTGTCTCAAATGATAGATGCCTTTCAAGTCGATGAGGAAATTAATAAACAATCGGAAATGATGCGATCAAACCCAGAATTGGGGACAAGTAAAAACCTAGAAGCCGAGGGTATAAGAAAAATCTCAACAGGGATCATGAACATTAATAAATCCATCGAATGCAGTAGATGTGGCCGTAAAGGCCACAACAGTTACAGTTCTTTGTGCCCAGCCAAAAATCAAAAGTGCAACAAGTGCACACGAATTGGTCATTTCGCCATTAAATGCAGAACAAACTTAAAACGCGAGAGACCTCAAGGGCATAATGAAATCTCTAAACGTCAACGCACCAAGGTACGTCGGGTAGAGGGAGAACGCGATCTGAAACCTGGAGAAAGTTGTTTTAAATTTCAGAGTGATGAGGAGGATGAATTTATTAAATGTCGAGTTGGTGGGCGCGAAGTTTCCCTAGTAATTGACTCGGGCTCCAAATTCAATCTGATAAGCCCAAAAGACTGGTCATATCTCCAGACAGGAAAGGCAGTTTTATTCAACGTTCGACCAAATTCAAATAATAAATTTAGAGGATATGCTTCACACGAATTGCTTCATGTAATTTGTGTGTTTGAAGCCCCTATATCAATTGGCTTGAACCCTGAGGTGATGGCTTCGTTTTTTGTAATAAAAACGGAACACAATCACTGCTGGGGAAAGACACGGCACTGGAACTTAATGTTTTACGCCTCGGACTGGAAGTTAAGAAAATCGATTCAGTAACTCCGTTTCCAAAATGGAAGGGGCCGCCGGTAAAATTATCAATTGATACAAATATCAAACCGATTCAGCAACCAATTAGAAGGATACCAATTGCACTTGAGGATAAAGTAATTGCTAAACTGGAAGAGGCTGTTGCCCTTGATATAATCGAACCAGTAATAGGGCATTCTCCCTGGATATCACCCATGGTCATAGCGTTTAAAGAAAATGGCGACTTAAGGATATGCATAGACATGAGGCTTGCCAATAAGGCAATCTTAAGGGAAAATTATCCGCTGCCTGTATTTGAATCGTTTATGACGAAACTAAGGGGCGCACAATACTTCACCCGCTTAGACCTAAAAAGCGCATATCATCAATTGGCGCTAGACGAATCCAGCCGATACATAACCACTTTCATTACACCCCTGGGTTTGTTCAGGTACAAAAGATTAATGTTTGGAGTTAATTCTACACCTGAAATTTTTCAAAGAAGACTGGAGGAGCTGTTAGCACCATGCAAAAACGTTATGAATTATATTGACGACATCATTATTTTTGGAACAAATGAAAAAGATCACGACGACGCCATTCAGAAGATCAGAGATATTCTAAAAGTAAATAACGTATTTTTGAATGAGGAAAAATGTATTTGGAAAACACAACAAGTTAAATTTCTGGGACACATACTATCGGAAAAAGGCATCGAAGTAGACCCGGAGAAGGTGACAACGATCCTCTCATTCATACATCCCAAAATCAAAGAGGACTTGTTACTTATGTTGGGAAATTTATTCCCGATTTGGCCAATCGTACTGAGCCGTTAAGACGGTTGCTAAAAAAAGAAAGCAAATTTAACTGAAGCGAGACAGAAACAAAAGCTTTTGAAGACCTAAAGCTCCATTTGACACGCCTTATAGCAGATGCAAGTCCAGTTGCTCTAGGAGCAGTACTATTGCAATTCGACACAGCCGGTGAACCAAAGATCATTTCGTTTGCAAGTCGCAGCCTATCGGATGTAGAAAAACGGTACTCGCAGACTGAAAAAGAAAGCTTAGCACTTGTTTGGGCAGTTGCAAAGTTCTATTTTTATTTAGCTGGACTGGAATTCGAATTGGTCACTGATCACAAGCCGTTAAAGACCATCTTCAAGCCAACTTCTAAACCTCTGGCTCGAATTGAGCGATGGCTTTTACGGTTACAAGCCTTTAAATTCAAAGTCATCTATAGAGCGGGTAAGGAAAATATTTCAGATGCCCTGTCCCGACTATGCGATTTTCCATCAACAAATTCTAGCTGGCGCCAAACCGAATTTAACCTATTTCGGGTTGTCGAATACACAGTCCCAACATCATTAACTATTTCGGAAATCACACAAGAGAGCGCAGCCGATGAGGAAATCGTGGACGCGATGATGATACTGGTACATCAAACAGTTTCGACCCATTTCGTTTTGAGCTTTCAATGCTCGGGAAAATTTTGTTGAGAGGCACACGGTTAATTATTCCGAAAGGACTACGAAAAAGAGTTCTAGAATTGGCTCATGAAGGAGACCCTGGCGAGTCGGCCATGAAGCGACGACTGAGAGTTAAGGTGTGGTGGCCGCATATCGATCGAGATGCTGAAAACTTTGTAAAAACATGCAAAGATTGCATGCTTGTTTCTCAACCACCACTTCCAGCTCCGATGCAAAGAACAGCTTTTCCGACGAGCCCATGGAGTTCCATAGCTAGTGATCTACTAGGTCCACTTCCCAACGGAAAATACGTTCTCGTGTTTATCGACTATTTTTCCAGGTACATGGAACTAAAATTCCTACAGTCCATATCGTCCGAGTCAATTATCGGGGCCATGAAAGAAATATTTTGCCGACTGGGTTTCCCAAAGTATCTAAGGACGGATAACGGAAGACAATATATTAGTTCGGTTTTCGAACAGTACTGCAACACGAATGGCATTACACTTATAAGGACCCCTCCATATTGGCTTCAAGCGAACGGCGAGGTCGAGAATATGAATCGATCATTAGTAAAGAGACTAAAAATTGCACATCTGAATAAGGAAAATTTTCAACAAAAGATTCAGGATTTCATGCTAATGCATAATGTCACCCCACATACCACAACAGGGACCTCTCCTTCAGAACTTATGTTCAATCGTATGATTCGAGACAAAATTCCTAACATCCAAGACATCTTGGGCGAAGTCCACGATTCAAGAGAAGAATATAATGATTGTATGCAAAAACATAAGGGAAAAGTAGATGCAGAAAAAAGAAGAGGGGTGAAAGAGGTAGATATTGAAGTTGGCGATCAGGTGTTAATGAAGAATGTTGTTTTTCCAAACAAGTTAACACCCAACTATGACACAACCACATATGAAGTTTTAGAGCGTAAGGGTAACATTGTTAAGATTTCAGGTGGGGGAAAGACAATCATCAGAGATGCTAGCCATCTTAAAAAGATTCCAGACGCCAGGAAAAGTATCGACCTTCTGGACTTACCGCCAACAGGCACGGAAATAGAGGTTCCACCTCAACACCTTATGGCTGACACCTCACCACAAATTGGCACATCATCTAGACCTGGGTTGAAGCTCAAGCTGGTAAACAAAGGAGGGATGTGGGAGCCCGTGCGAGAGAGCGGCCAGCCAAGCAGTGAGAGAGACCATTGCCCTCTCAGGAAAGCCGATGATGAGTAGTATGAACTTGATCACCGGCAGATACGGACGCGTGTTATTGTGTTCGAAAATAAGTGAATAAACAAGCAGTTACATATAAAGTTCTACTGAAGTGAAATTGGTTTCATTTATGCGGGTTGTTACACAATCCATCCTTACTGCAGTAGCTCTTGCTGCAACACCCAAAATCACAAACTTAATTAATCCTAAAAAACGACGCTTACGCAGAGAATGTCAATCTTCCAGATCCCCAACTGCAAAACAAAAGCTAAAAGTAGCCACACGGAAACTGGCCAATGCTCTGAAACAAGAGGAGGAAGACGATCAGCGCCGATATATAGAGCAACTCACACCAACAGGCACAAAACATAAGTCACTGTGGAGAGCCCACTCAACTCTTCGCCCAACAACTGAAACCATTTTGCCGATAAGGAATTCCTCAGGCGGCTGGGCCCGTAGTGATGCAGACAGAGCCACCACATTTGCCGCTCACCTACAAAATGTATTCACCCCAAACCAGGCTACTAGCACATTCGCGCTACCATCCTCACCCGTAAACTGCCACCAGCAACACACCCCAATTGTGTTTCGTCCAAAAGAAGTAATTAATATAATCAAAGACAATCTCAGCCGGAAAAAATCCCCCGGCTGCGACCTTATAACACCGGAAATGATCATCGAGCTGCCACATTCTGCAGTTCGATACATAACGCAGCTTTTTAATGCCATCACCAAACTTGGTTACTTTCCACAACGATGGAAGATATCGATTATCATAATGATTCCAAAGCCTGGTAAGGACCACACAGTCCCTTCATCTTACAGACCAATAAGTCTACTCCCATGTATTTCGAAATTATTCGAAAAAAGCCTGCTGATCCGACTTAATCTACATCTGAGAACCCACAACATAATCCCAGCCCATCAATTTGGATTTCGCGAAAGCCACGGAACCATTGAACAGGTGAATCGTATAACAACGGAAATAAGAACTGCATTTGAAAATCGAGAATACTGCACAGCAGTATTTTTAAACGTATCCCAAGCATTTGACAGAGTCTGGCTTGACGGCCTAATGTTAAAAGTTAAAACAGCTCTACCCGAAAGCACACACAAACTTCTAAAGTCTTACAGTGCGTTGCAACACTGCCACTTCCACTGATCATAAAATTGAGGCAGGAGTCCCCCAAGGCAGCGTTCTTGGGCCTACACTATACCTTATCTATACAGCCGACATCCCTACAAATAGTCGCTGAACGGTATCCAAATTTGCCGACGATACAGCTATCTTTAGCCGTTCAAGGTCCCAATCCAAGCTACAGCACAGCTGGCATTTCACCTCATAGACATTGAGAAGTGGCTCTCTGATTAGCGAATAAAAGTAAACGAGCAAAAATGGAAGCACGTGACGTTTACGCTAAACAGACAAGATTGCCCACCACTCTTCTTGAACAACATACCACTCCCGAAAGCAGATGAGGTAGCGTACCTAGGAGTATACCTTGACAGAAGACTCACATGGCGCAGGCACATTTTTTTTTTTTTTTTTTGACATTTCTTCTTATTTATTGAATCTTCTCAGTTAATGAGACTAACAAAAAGTTTACAAATCTTAAATTAATTTAGAATACAATTTTTTTTTCATTTGAATTGTTGTTTAGCGGCCCTGAGAAGTTACAGCTGGGCAGATTGATCAAAACGCTGCAGTCTAGATGAGCTGCAAGCTCGCAATAATCGCTTGGCAAGGGGGTTAGGGTGAGCGTCGAGCTTGTTCAAGTATTTGATCCTTTTGTTAAGTATTTCATCTATGACTAGGTTGATTTGCAGGTCTCTATATATAATATGTTCTCGTTACGAAGGTACCATGGGGCTCCAGTTATAGTGCGCAGAATTATTGATTGTGCTCGCTGTACTACGTTTAAGCTGATTTTTGACGCGGTTCCTTTTTGACGCGCTTCCCCATAGCTCGGAGCCGTATGTCCAGATGGGCTTGATCACCGAGTTGTAGATGAGTACCTTGTGCTCTAGTTTAATGGGGGAGTGGGCGTTGATTAGCCAGTGGAGACTAGCTGCCTTGAGTTAAACTCAAAGCCAACAACTTACACTGGCTCATCAACTCTGGTTCTCCGCTCAGCCTAGATCACAAGATCTTACTCTACAATTCTGTATTGAAACCTATCTGGACCTATGGCTGACAGTTATGGGGCAATGCCAGCAACACCAATATAGACATCATACAGCGAGCACAATCAAAGATTCTGAGAACCATCACTGGGGCACCGTGGTACGTTCGGAATGAAAATATCCAAAGTGACTTAAATATCCGACCAGTTATCACTGCAATTACGGAATTTAAGGAAAAATACCATAGCAAGCTTTACTCGCAGCCCAACCACCTAGCGAGAGGTCTAACCCAGCTCAGCAGTCGTTCCCGTCTCCGGTGAAAGGACCTCCCAATAATATACAACTTTTCAGAAAAAACATGTTATAGTTAAGATTTTTAAACTTATTGTTATTTCTTATACAAGAAGATTCAATAAATAAAAGCAAAGTAAAAAAAAAAAAAAAAAAAAAATCATGTCAAAAACTCTTTAAACAGCTCGCTGGATTTATGTTTCGCCTCTGATGCTTCCAAGGTAAATTTAGACAGGGCACAACCCCTTTCCCCTTTGAGAAGATCCTTATCATCCCACCTTCGAAGTAAATTTCGACTTGGGTATTGGTATTGTGGATGAAACTGAAAATCCGTGTAATCGTGTGCGCTGCTTAAATAAAGCAGACTTTCAAAAGTTAAATTATTTAATTTTACATTGTGATTGGTCTCATTTGTATTTATCAACTGATATGTCAGTTGCAATAAATATATTTTAAAACACCGAGAACTCTGCTTTTGATATCTTTGTTCTACCCGATCAGGCCATGGCCTATTGTTTGATAAGTTTTTTCAAACAACTTATTCATCTTCTACGCCACACATTCATTCTTATTCATATAGCGTTCGCAGTTCGAATGGCATCTTCACCCCGTTACTGTACGATAGTTGCTTTTTAAAGATCTTCGCTTAGTTAAACTAGTCTTTTCACTAGGTCCAGATGGTGTCCACGCCTGTAACTTTGATACTGGGACAACTAACTATGTAAGCCACTGCTCAAACTTAGCTGAAGAACAACAATCGTGCTATAAGCGATATCGTCTACCGTTGATGGCAAATGTCATGGCAAATGCCGAAAAAAGATCGAAGTTTTGTTTGCGCAATGAAGGGAGTCGTTTGATCTACGTTGTTTTTCGAACCTAGCTGGAACAAATTGTAATGCTTTAAATTTGATAATAAAATAAAGTTTTTCAAAATTCATTAAAAATTATTCAAGTTATGTAACATTTCCATTGACCACATATACATACATAGATGGCGCACCCTGTACTTTGTTAGAGATGAGCGCAGTTAAAGAATTTTTTTGCAAATTTAACACAAATTACGCGAAGTGAGATATGTGCGAAAAAGTTATAAGAACCATCTGTAATGCAACACACTTGATGTGTTCGAAAAATATGCATCACAATGCAAAGTGCACAGATCAAGTTTATTTCAAGTTTTGTATACCACTCCCAAATCAAAAACTAAATTTTTAAAATCAATTTGTCAGCGACTTATAAAAGGTACAACTTTCTGAGTTGGACCTGTACTAAGCTAACTACGACTATAATAAACAGAATAAACACAGAAATTATTTATGCAAGTAAGAGCATAACACTAAGTGATTGTGTCAGCCAACAAGAAAGGCAGAGGAACACGAAACACGACCATCATTTGATCTATACTACTCTTTAAGGCATTTCAACATACATATGGACATCATATTATCTCATCTCATCATCATAATCTCTGTTTTTTTGTTTATTAAGTGTGGGAAAATTAGGATTTTTTATAAATAAAACGACAGCAACAGTCAAGCGGCACTCGACAGTGGGATACCCTTCGACCTATGTAAACATATGAAGGCGCTTTCTCGACAGATCGCGCTCGTGCTTCGCGCTGGCCTGCCTCCCTAATTAGCTGACACTAGCACTTTATGTTATTCTCATACTTTCTCGAATAACTTCTCTGTTTATTATCCGAACGGATTGCATTTTGGAGAATACGTAGATATGTCATTCAGCTATTTTAACATATGCTCAGAAAGTTCTATCTTTTTTACTGCGCTTACAAATTGATTTCAAATATTAAAATATTGATTCGCGGGGGCGGTGGGCGGCGCACCCAACATTTGAAATAAACTTGACCTGCGCCTGGTGCGAAATTTGATGTCTCTAGCTTTTATAATAGCTGAGATCTGTGTGTTCATCTGGTCATCCAGATATTCGGACACCCGGGCATCCGGACAGACAGACATGCCTCAATCGACTCGGCTAGTGATCCTAAGCAAGAATATATATACTTTATGGGGTCTCCCACGCCTCCTTCTGCCTGTTACATACATTTGCACAAAGTAAGTATACCGTTTTCTGACCATTTTTAACAGGGTATATTTCGAAGGGTATATATAGTGTAATTTCTGAAAATATGCACGTGTAAATGCACCCAAAAACGTAAAACCACTGGACTGGAATTCTTGATATAGGAATAGTTTCATTAAGGTGTATACGTATTATTTCAGAATTTGTACCCACAGTTAATCTGATTGTTAACGACCCAAGTGACCCGAAAGGGTCACATGTTGCCTGCGTCATCTGGTCATCCACTGAGCTTTTTATCGATAACTGAATTTAAACGTGTTTTTTATACGGCTTTTTACCCTAGTGCAGAGGGGCACTACAATGTATACCACGCCCATCCGAAGTGTAGCAAATAGAAATAAATGCTAAAATAGTCAAGCTATATCCTTACATGGTCTTAACAACCATAAATCTTGACAATAATGTTATAATTTAATATTTTTAACATTTTTGCTTGGGCACTACTTTTATTTTGACCGGATCGATATATTGTTGAGTGGCGAAAAATATTAGAAAGCGATGAGATAGGTCAACATAATTTAAAATTCTGAAACTACAGCCTTTGACAGTTACAAATTTGAAGAAATTAATTGGATTCATCAAGGGATAGAGAAAATATAGATGAAAATCGAAATGCCCTTCGAGCACTTCTATTATTTTGACCGCAGCTGTATATGTGTTGCATTCTGCGAATCGGCTGTGTTCATTTCGAGTGTCGATAGACATATATCGATGAACACAGCTGCCCTGGTATGAGCAACATCTGCTAACGGAGCAAGCAGTGCGAGCCTAAGCGAGGCCTTGGGTCTGTTAACAGCCAGATCGGTCGCTGCCCCAAGGTTCCCGTTTTGGCAAGCGCCGTTTGAACCGTCGGTAGATGCCCGATTGCCCAGGCATATGACCATAAGCATCTCTTTCAAGGGCGGCCGACTCCTCAGTAGAAGTTGAGCTAGCCGTCGGCGCAGTCAAATACTGCAAATAAGAAAAAAGTGCGTGATGTCTCCATTTTCTTTTATTGTTTTAATTTCAAATAAATATAATTTTGTGTGTGCAGCGCCGTCGAGGAAGATCCGGTTTGTCCTTGTAGGGATCCGCCAGTGCCCAAAAAATATTGTCCCGCCAATCCGGCCATACGGCTCCTGTGCGCAACCAGTGCAGTACGAGCGTCCGCCACAGACCAAATCTGCAGACCAGCCGCAGCAATCCGGCATTTTGGGTAGTGGCCCAAACCAAAATCCTGCCCTGCTACTGCAGCGTCTGTCTCTGCCTGTAGGCCACTTTCATTGCATGCAGGCCTTAAATTTCCTGACTGGCGGCACCTCCTCAATCTGTGTGAGCTGAAAGAAAAAAAATATGGCCAATTAGTTTTAATTTCTTAAATATAAAATTGTTATTAATTTTAAGTTTTTTCGTTAGTTTGTTTCTTATATGTTAGGTCCAAGTGGGTAGGAAGCTATGGCAGGATTAGGATATCATAAGTAAATGTACAATATAGAATATAAATGAATTGTTAATTACCTTTTTCCAGGGGAGATGGGGTGGCCTTAGTTAGCCAGGAACGGGCTCGCCGACTTGGGTGATGCTCCGAAACTCCTGGGCAAGAGCATCACATGGCTGGGTGGG